>CM060377.1:97689611-97818291 GCA_030545235.1 Helianthus tuberosus
ATTTAGTTATTTATTTATTTGTTTATTTGTATTAAATCTGTTTTGCTGAATTATCATATTACAGCGGTCTTAATACTATCGTGTATTAAGATAATGGTACACCAGTTCATGTCATATTTCGGTGTACCTCTTAACGATTCTTTCAGTATCGATCGGACATCTTGTGATATTCATTGCTTTCCATCTTCGATTGAAAAACGTTATTCATCTGTTTCATTTTCAATTGAAAATCCTATGAGATTTGTTTGAAACAAATTCACTTCGTTGAACTTCGCATCTGATTCAAAACACGGTGAACTTGTTCTATCACCACTATTATTAAATTATTTCAATCACTACGACACCTTGTGGCGTCGGCATAAACTTGTAGCTTGGGCTAATCATGATCGAGCGTTTCATGCAAAAACACAGGTGATACTTGTTCGATCACCGTTGTTATTGAGTTGTTTCATTCAGTACGACACCTTGTGGCGTCGGTATAAACTTGTAACTTGTGCTAATCATGATCAATCGCTTCATGCGAAACTACGTATGCTTTTTGTTGACAAATCGTTTAATTAGCCTTAATGCAGTTACCTTTAAGTTGGTACTTTCATGTAACATATAATTACGTTAACTAAACTGAGTAAATATGTATTTTTGACATAAAATCATAGAATGGAAACTGTTTCGTTTCCAAGTCTTTTAGCATGTTATGGTATTCATAATTAGTTAGATGATTCATTTCTGGTGAATCACACAAATTTTCTTCAAATATAGTATAATTTTTCTTCATTGCAGGTTAATTTGTTGTTGTCTAAATGGACGAGGGAGTTGGAAAAGGTATTCTATGGCAATATTGTTGCTTTTGAGACCGCAATGCCTCCGGGAGCTAAACATGATGATTTGCTGAATGCGGTACGGAAGTAAGTATTTCATCACTTGTTAAGATATGAGTTTGTAGTTTCTGCTACTTAATTTTGTTTGCCTATTTTATGGGATAATTTTATATACCTCCCTATCACCCTTACATAATATCATATTTACCCAACAAAAATCTTAATATCAAATATACTCATTTTTCATATCTATGACAATTATATCTTTCCTATTCGTGCGCTTTGCTTGCCCTTAGGCGACGGGCGAAACCTTTGCGCCTTGAGTGCGCCTAACGCCTTTAACTACCTGGGTAGATATAAAATTTAAGTGTTTTTATTGAGCATGTATATGATATTAAGTTTTTTGGTTGCGTAAGGATAATAGTATGCAAGTTTGCAGGGGTACAGGGGCGGATCTACATTGAGGAATACGGGTTCATACGAACCCACTCGCTTTCAAATTTTTAGTAGAAATGGTAATAGAAAATTTAGGATGAACCCATAAAAAAAATTTGGGATGAACCCATTAACCAAATTGAAAGATGGCCGAGTGGTTAACAAATGCTTGATGCGGCTTCAATTCTATTAAGGTCGCGGGTTCGACTCTTGAAGTTAGTTGTTTAATATTTTTTTACGTTATAAAATTTAAAACAGAACCTAAGGTTTTAAATATTGTACCCAGCTCCAAATTATGTAAATGAAAGTGGTTTGATGTAATTTTGTTTTAAGCTTTTATCAAATGCAAATTTTACATTATAAAATCTAAATTTATTAGCTTAGATGATATGTGATTGGAAAATTCCCAGCAAAAATTCAAGATCACGTGAAGTAAACTTCCCATTTCTTTCAATGTGATTTGTTTCATTAGATTTCATCTCAGTTGCCTATACTCATTAGGTTGAACATATTACATGATTTATAGGGTATCTAATTTTACAGTGAATAGAAGTTTTTAATAGAATTAATCTTGTTTGTGATTACTTTCTAAATTATTATTCTATTTCTACGATTATTTTATTTGTTTAGATAATTATCGGTTATGATTTTATGATTGAGTTATTGGTATCTAAACATCGTTTAGATTAGGAATTTGATAGGTTTCAAGACTTGTTCTCTTATGTCTATATATTTAAATACTTTTATCATGAGACTCGTTCTCTTATGTCTATATATTTACATACCTTTATCATAAAAAAAATATTCTTCAGTATTTATTTATGACACATACGACTCATACGAGTTAAATGCTTAAATTAATAAGCATTCTTTCTTAAAGAAAGGAAAAATTGGTGAGTTTGTTCGTGTTTGTATGACAATATTTCATCTATTACAAGTTTTCATGTAATAATTATTTAATTTTGTGACATTATGTCTGTCTAACATAAAGTAAAGAAAACAGTAGGTAAAACTTGAAAATTATTTAGAAGTGAGAAACAGATAAGTAAATAACGCTTATTAACTGGCGACCCGAACTGTCGAACCGACCCGAATTTTTCTAAGTCCGGTCCTATGAAATTGGAACAACTAAGACTAATGAACCCACTAGAAAAAAATCCTGGATCCGTCACTGCAGGGGTATATATGAAATTGCCCGCTTTTTTAATCATGCTTGTTCTGTAGGAATGTCTTTGCTGAAGACGATTCATCAAAGCTAGATTCCCCTGCATTACCAGCTGTCATGGTTAGTGTTTTATTTTTCTTTATTTCTTTGTGGAGGGGTTCATTAAACATTATTCAATATCTAGCCGCTTCTACATTCAAATTATATTAGTTTTTTGACCTTTTCTTTTGTAAATTTCAGGCATTCACAAGATATATTCGACGAGAATGTATTTGCTTGTCATTAACAGGTACATTATCTTGTTTCATATCCGGGTGTCAACATTTGACTTTGAGATATTTCAATAAAAAAGATGTCTGCTAGTGCCCAATACATTTTTGTTTTTTTAATCTCCTTTATAGATAATTAGCGTGTGTCAAATAGAATTTACAAAATTTGCATTATTTACGTGGTAAACGGCTAAACGCTTGAGGTCGATTTCATCAGCTTTTGATATGATTTGACATACTTTGTTGGATAATCTTGATGGTCGGGTCAAGCCGGGTCATTGAAACGGTTCGAAACCGGGTTTCGCATGAATGGGTCTGATGGGTTGTTGAAGAATTGGTCATGTTTGACCGGAAAAGGAGGAGTTGAATGTGGGAATGTGTACGTTGGAGTAGTTCTAAATGTTAGCAAGTAGTGGGCTTTATTATATTTAGCATGTGCTTGTTTTAGTCGATATAAATAGGAACAGTAGAGTAGTTATAACCTGTACCTCTCATTCGATAAGACTAATGGGTATGGGGGTCGGCTAGCCCCGGCTAGGTCCGGCGCCGAGCCCCCACACCGCCCCCCTTTGCCTCGGCCCGGCCCAAACGACTCACCCACGCCGATTCAGACGAGGCCCCACCTCTGAGTTGTGGCCCCACTTTAATATTATATTTTACTTTTTCAATTTAAATACACTCTCTCTCATCCTTTTTCAATTTAAATACCCTCTATCTCATCCTTTTTCAACTTAGAAAATTATAAAATAATGAGGTGGGGCCCCATCCCCCACGAGCCTCTATTCCCCTCAAATATGATAGAGGCTCATCCCCCACGAGCCGCCTACGTGGCGCCTACGTGGCGGCTCATCCCATCCAAGCCTATCCTCTCCATACCCTTTAGTCTAATAAAAGCAGTTGCAAGTTCTTTTAATTCTTTGAAGTTCAATACACAGAATATTGTCTCATAGTGTGTAGTGTGTGTGTTTAAACTTGGGGCCTGAAACCAACATACTTAACTAATCAAACTTGAATTGGTAAATATGATTGTGATGTGCAGATAAAGAAGCAATGTTCTCTGGAAACTTCATGTTCACCCCTCTCGACAACCCGAAACCCTAAATCTATTCAAGAGGAGAGAGCTTGTTGTTGGTGGTGGTCGTCGTATGATTATAACGTAGGAGGGAAACAAAGGATTGAAACATGTTATTGTTACAAAAGCGGTTAGGGTATTTAATGTATCAACTTTTAGATTGTGTTGTTAAATCCTGATTTGGTGGGTGCTTATGCAGCTTCAAATTCAATTAAAAAAAATCAGTTTGCTTTATTCAAATCATATTTGTAAATTGTAATGGAATATTGACTAGTTAAGACATGGCACCAACTATTCTTTCCCAGACTGTTTAATTCAAGATTATGTTTCTGAATTTATATATTACTTTTTTTATAAACCCTCACTAATAGATCTATATATATATCAAAACTTTGTTATTTGTGAGATTTACTTAGTACCCGTGGTGTTGTCATATTATTTTTTAAAGAATATATTATATATTGCAAGGTTGGTTTTAAATCATAACTGCTAAATATATATAAAAAATAAAACATTTTTTTATGGAGAATCACCTTTTAGCGTTTGATTTGTTTGATAAGTTTTTGTTTGATAGTATTTTTACATTGGCTAACGTGAAAACATGTTCTAGTAATTGCTCTTGTGTCATACGGTGTCCCAAGTTAAAGAAAGTGGAGTTAAATGCTTGGTTGGTCCTTGTGGTTTGCAAAAATTTCATTGTTGGTTCTAGTGGTTTACTAATTACACGCGTGGTCCCAAAAGTTGTCAATAATGAACTCAGTTGGTCCCCTGACCTAACCTTTGTTAAATTTCTCAGGTAACTATGTGTAAAATAACTATATTACCCCTGAACAATTAAAAGAAATAAAAAATATATATAAAGAAGACTCATCTTCTTCAACCTCTAACACCACCGCTTCCTCCTCCACCTTCACAACCTACAACTACCTCCACCACTACCGTATTCTTCTTCCTCCTTTTTTTAGCCCACCCTCATCATCTTCTTCAACAACCCCCTTCTCTCTCTCTCTCTCTGTCAAACACCAGTAACCACGACCTCCAAACACCAATACCCGACCAGCACCACTAGATCCGTCAACCATGGCTACCTCCATCCATCTCCCTTCCTAAAAAATTAAGATAGCACACCCTCATCATCTTCCTTCTCTCTCTCTCTCTCTAAAACCCACCACCATAGGCCCACCTTCATCTTCTCCGATCACCACCGTCATCTCCACACCCCAGCCCCCAATCATACACATACATACAACCAAACCATTCATAATCACCACTGTAAGACAACAACCACCTCCGCTGCAACAACATCCATCTCTGCAAACACCAATTTGATTCAGAATCACATTGACGATTTTAAACAAACAAACAAACACTGTTTTCCGCTGATAACTCATCGCCGGAAAAAAAACCTTCGTGTACAATTTACAAATCTCTGAACAGAACTAAGCGTCACTAAACTAAACATCCAACAGGTAAAGTCTTGATGATTTCTTGTGTTTCTCTCAATTGAACTTGTAGCAATTAAATATGTAATATTGTTATGTACTGAACATCGATTTTGAATGAATTTGTACTGAACAAATTTTAATTTAAATCACCAAATCTATGAATTAAACCATCAAATCAAATCAGCCAACTTGAATTTTAAATGAAATAAATCCAATTTTGTAATTTCTACCACAAATTAAGATGAATCACTGGTTGCAGGTGTTGATTGAAGGGTGGTGTAGGGGTGGTAGTGATCATGGTGGTTTGGCTGTATGTATGTGGATGATTGGGGGCTGGGGTGTGGAGATGACGGTGGTGATTGTTGAAGATGAAGGTGGGTGGTGGGTTTTTTAAAGAGAGGGAGAGAGATGGGAGGAAGAAGACGAGTCTTCTTTATATATTTTTTTTATTTCTTTTAATTATTTAGGGGTAATATAGTCATTTCACACATAGTTAACTGAAAAATTTAACAGAGATTAGGTCAGGGGACCAACAAAGTTCATTTTGACAACTTTTGGGACCATGCGTGTAATTAGTAAACCACTAGGACCAAGTATGAATTTTTTGCAAACCACAGGGACCAACCAAGCATTTAACTCAAGAAAGCGAGTACATATTATGATAGGGGTGAGCATAAATAGGTCCGACCCGATTAGAACCGAGAACCGAACCGAAAAGTACCCGAAACCGACCCTAATATAGGGTATAGGGCATTTGTTCGGTTCATGTAAATCAACTATGTCGGGTATCGGGTCGGGTAGGGAACAACAAAGAACCGAAGCCAAACTTGTTGGAACCGATTTAGTATATTAATTCTGAACAAAGAACTAATCTGGGCCAAAGCCCATCATAATAAGTTAACCTATTCGTGATATATGAAACAATAAGTAAGATATATCACAACTAAATCCAATTCTTCAATAAATCTTCAATACTTTTCATAAATTTTGTAACTGTTGCTGCAGCTAGTTCACGAGGTTGAGGTATGGTTCCCTGAAACTCTGCAGTCTGCATTAATGATCAGTGATTAGTTTATAAAACAATACAATGATCAATGTTGAATATAACAAACAAATAACAAGTTATCTGAATTATATTAGTTTTTATTGTTGGTGAAACTTAGATGGCTAGAAGGAGAACAAGTTCGTTAAATTATAGAGTTTGGGATGAGTTTGTGAAGTTTTCGGATGATCATGGGAATCAAAAGGCAAGATGTATACACTGTGCAATGGTCGTTGTAACACCTGTTCTTATTAATCAAGGTTTAACGTATATTTTACGAAAAAAATCATGTAATTAAGATTACATATACATCGGAAATACGGGTTTATTAAAACTTTTACAATTTAAAGTAATACAACATAATGTGATTTAATTCATCGTTTTAGAATAACGACGAAACAACTTGCGGAAGCTTCATTTTTCGTGTGTTCGGTCCTTTGCCATCGCTTGATCTCCATCCGGGTACACTTGATATCACCTATGATCAAAACCAACTTAAAAGTTAGTTTTGATAGCTTATAAACATGTATAAACAAGTTTCATAAACAAGCAAATAAAATAAAAATAAAATTTCAGAATTTTGTCTCTCGCGCCACGCGAGAGGCTCCTACTTTTCCTTCGTGTGCCGCGAAAGCACCCGCGTGTCGCGCCCGGTGCCCGGTTCTCCTTCGCGTGTCGCGGGGGAGATCGTTTTCCAGCAGGTCCACATCTAGGACCTGCATTTCTTCCAGCTATGTTTATTTATCAAAAATCAAACTTTCAAAGGCCATAACTTTTGATCTAGAAGTCCGTTTTACGTGATTCTTTTTCCTACGCGTTCGAAACTTAATTCTCCATCTTATGGAGTTAAAATCTGATATTCAACTTCTTCAAAAATTCAGATTTCAAGCTCTCGGCTTGAAATTCCTTTGTAACACTTTTGACCCGTTTCATGATTCATTAAACCACTTTTGTTTAAATCATTACAAATTTTTGAGATATTCATTATCTCAAAACCATCAACTCGTGAGTTCAAGACTTTCATACATTATGCAACTAAAGGTTGAGTTAAGCGCAAAACTTCATTTTGACCCGTTGGAGGGTTTTACCATTAACTTTAAATTTCACTCATCATTTTACTACATTAAGGTATCTACCTATTCTTCGTAATCTTAATGCTAATTCCTAAACAACCCATATGGGTCTTTTGCCCAATTCACCCATTAAGGGCTTTTTGGTTAATTTTAGTCCTTCATTTTACGACGAAGGACTTTCGCTAATATTTGACCAAAAATATTGCTTTTAACAATAATTCTAATTATACGTACCTGGCTCGAGTCATAGGATTGACCCGTTTAAATATCTTTCACTATTAATTTCTAATTAATACCAACGCGAACCGTATGATATTTCCAGAAATCACAAAACTCAACAAGCGGTCATCAATTCAAATGATCTTGCCAATGTCATTTGACCCGTTTAGTCCGAACGACCATTTTCCATTATGAGATGATATCTAATTACCATCTCGCCCTTTTACCCATTCCGGTTTACACCATAACGTAATGTTTCAAAATTTCTTATTAGTACATCGTCACATGACTAATTTACCAATTTACCCTTTTTGCCATTGTTTATGATTTCTCATCATTGCACTAGTTCCGACTCATATTATTTGCATCGGAACATTATAACTCTATTACTAACTTTTCCTTATTCATTTTCAATACACACAACTGATGTATACTAAAAAGGGTGAAAGCTTTTACTTACCTCGCATCCAAATTACGCTTTCCTTTTCGTACTTGCTCCGTTTGACCCGCTTCATTCCCAAGCCTCCATCTAGCTTGTCAAGAGTCAAACTATCATCATAATTCACAAGGTGGTTAGATTAGTCATTATAACCACGACTATCCCACCTTACGTATTTTCTATGTCAAAACTACTATTCGACTCCGTCCATGGTTAGTTTAACTTTTCAAAAGTTAACTACCCTTAATTATATGATATGTGCATATAAGCTAAATCGACTTCATAATTAAAATTTGTATTACTCCACATCACACGTAATTGGTCGAACTAGGAAATTACGCATTTGATTCATAATTTCAACATATGAACATTGTGGGCATAATTTATAACATCAACAATCAAGTTTCGTATCACTGAAAATAGGTTGTTTTTGGTGACCTGTTTAACATGTTTACAAGTCTTCAAAAATTATGATTTTTTTTATGTGGCGTACCTCTCGGAGGGTTAGGCCTCGTGTTAAAATTTCAAGATCTAACTCTTTACCAAAAATTCATAAAAATTCCTTTACTAAGCTGCAATCAGATTCGTCACTTCTGATTGCAGCTTACGGAAATAGTAATTAAAAATTCCTCGTTTATCCGATTGACTAAATTCCAATTGGCGATTCTTTTAATCACCTAAAAGTTTCAACA
Organism: Helianthus tuberosus; assembly: GCA_030545235.1. Lineage (NCBI taxonomy): Eukaryota > Viridiplantae > Streptophyta > Magnoliopsida > Asterales > Asteraceae > Helianthus > Helianthus tuberosus. The sequence continues at coordinate 97,698,281 of CM060377.1, forward strand.
GTAAGAATTTGAGATCATAACTCAATTCCTAAATTGAGTTATGACATTCGTAATGGGCTGCAAATTCTGCCAGAAAACGCAGCTTGAACCTTTGATACGGAAAAATTCATAAAACGCTCAATTTTCGTCGAAAAAATGCGATTCCAGTGGGGTTTTAAAGATATTTCCTGGAATTACATTTTAGACTCAAGAAACACATGTTTTTGTCACGTTTTATCTATGTTACATCCAATACAAGTCGGCTGTAAATTCTGATCAGGAGCTATTTGAATTCAGCTTTCAATTAAAGCATGTTTTTAACATCATAACACTATTTTCTTTGCAATCAAAACCCTAAAAACATCTCATACATGAATTTAGCATCAACAACATCTCAATTTACTTGAACTAAACATAATTTCAATATATACTTGTCTAGGGTTTACTCCTAGACATAATATTGTTCCTATTCCATCAACACAGCATCCATGCAACACAAATTTCGAATCTCACATGTTTATCAAAATCTCAAGATGTAACTAGAAGATGAAATTTGACATACCTTGTGATCCCTTCGCTGAGGTGATCACTAATCTGATCTTAGATTTCGATTTGGATTAGATTTGGCCTTTCAATTGATGGATTTGAGCATGTTAGGGTTTGAAGATGAGAGCTCCCTGGCTCTTCTGGAAATCTCGACCAGAACACACACTTAGAGTGTGTGTTTTGGTGTTAGTATTTTATTTAATTAAAACATTTTCCCCTTTTGCCTCTTTTAGTCCCTCTTGTTTCATTTATTACAAAAGAAGCTATATCTCATAGCTTTTCATTTAATTACCCATTACTAACTAGGTTAACTATTCCTAGTTAACTTGGTGGGTGTGGGGAATCATAACCCGTTTTATTTTTTTTTAAGTCCCCTTAACTCGGGCTCCTAATAAACCGTGTTTTCTCAAAGCATTTATTCCTCTTTTTGATTAATACAAGATTATTTATTCAAATCCTAATATTCACCGGGTTAACTAATTTTTCTTTTTACCACTAACGGTATTTTACCCGTCTTTTAGTATTAACGGGGTTTGATTACCAAACTCGTTTTCGGGGTGTTACAAGTCTACCCCCTTAAAGAGGTTTCGTCCTCGAAAGCTTTTCTTACATAATTCTTTGAGTTTAAACTCAATGTATTTGATCCGAGAAATCTTTCAAACATTACTTATACTTTTAACCAATTGTTAGTATTACCAGAAAAATATGGTAACATCTTTTTGGTTACTAATTGTCTACGTATCTCTTACGACATAGTGCAACTTGAAATAATATATTTTTGTAAACTATTTGACTTTAATAATCATATATATTCTAGACTCAACTTACAGTTAACTTACCCCAACCTAAAAGTTAAAGTCATTCACCTGATTACAGTTAACTAAATTTGATGATAGTTAACTAAATTTGATGACAGTTAACTTACCCCAGCCTCATAACTAAATTTGATGACAATTAACTTACCCCAGCCTAAATTTGATGACAGTTAACTAAATTTGATGACAGTTAAGTTACCCCAGCCGCATAACTAAATTTGATGATAGTTAACTTACAAGCACTAAAAGTTAAAGTCATTCATTAAGCTGCCTGCAGTCTCATATTTTTGTAAATATTTGACTTCAATAATCATATATCTTCTAGACATCTAAGTTTGATGACAGTTGATTAGTATGTAAAATAATGACATCTAAGTAAGTAAACTAAGTGACCCATTTAAATGAAATCTTTGATACCATTACCCGTTTAATGATTACGTAATTGATTGTATGTTTTATGACAAACTGTAGATGGATTCACCAAATTTCGACATCGAGAATGTATCAAGCGACGATTCTCACGTTGACGGAAGAGGAAAGAGGAAGTCACAAAATGTCGAAAAAGAAACTGCAAAAAAGAAAATTAAGACCACAACAATGAAGAAAACGACAGGTTCTAAAACGTCAGGAAAATCTACTGTTTGGATTGATTTTGAGAAGTATAAAGATGAGGACGGAAACCAACGGGCAAGATGCAAGCATTGCTCGAAAGATTTGGCTGCGGACCCGTATAAAAATGGCACATAGGCGTTGAGTAAACACAGTAGGAGATGTGAAAAGCATCCGGACCGATTAAAAAACCAAAGCAATATTTTCTTGAAAAAAGGCGATGATGGCGAGGGCGGTAGTGGTGAGGTAAAGGCATGGAAGTATTGTACGAAAGCGAGTAGAAGAGCCATTTCAGAGATGGTGTTAATAGACGAGGTCCCGTTTTCAACCATTGAGCATCAGGGATTTAGAAGGGTTATAGAAAGTTTTAATCCGACTTTTAAGATGCCAAGCAGGTTTACGATTGTGAGGCATATTGGGGAGATATTTTTAGAGGAAAAGGGGAAGTTGAAGTCATTTTTTGCAAAGAATAGCACACGGGTGTGTCTAACCGTGTTTTCTCAAAGCATTTATTCCTCTTTTTTATTAATACAAGATTATTTATTCAAATCCTAATATTCACCGGGTTAACTAATTTTTTTTTACTACTAATGGTATTTTACCCATATTTTAGTATTAACGGGGTTTGATTACCAAACCCGTTTTCGGGGTGTTACAGTCGTTGCTGCAGACCGGGTAAAAAACGGAATAACCGCATTGATAAGGCATCTTAATAGATGTCGGCAACGTCCTGGTAGTTACATTATTTACATCATCGAACCAATTTACTGGTTTACTTTACGTTATTCTTTTACGCTATATAATTAAAATCAATTATATTATGTTTTTTATGCAGAACATAATGACAATTAGGGACCGATTGTTAGGGAGCGATTGTGGCTGAAAATGCAAAACATCAAGACGTGAACTGATGAAGCCTTTAATATTTCATTGTTTTTTTTTCTTATGTTTTGTTTTAATGTGTTGAATTCGTGTTTGGATGTACTTGAATTATATGATATGGTTTTTTTATTTCACAAATAATAACAATGGTTGCATTTTTTTACTTTGCATTAATAACGACTCCTTCTTCAAGTAACAATCCATCTGAATGTCAAACGTGGTTTGTAGATCTAACATTCATGATACACGAACAAAAGAAACATTGTGATGACATTGTTAACATGTGCCAGTTTTAATTGCACAACCACATGAATCCATCAAATCAAAGAATTGCATCACCATAAAACAAGGTAGTGTAATATCTTATGAAGATATGCTGGTATTATATTCACAAAGTAGGATTATAAATGAGTCGAGCCGAACCTTAGTGTTTTATTAAACTAAAGTGTTTGACTCGGGCTTGGATTTTCAAAAGCTCAAGCCAGCTCGTGACTTGTGGAGCCGGCTTGTTTATTTATTTATTTAATTAATTAGAAAAACTGAAGCCGGCTCGTTTATTGATTTTTTTTAATTAGAAAAAAGGTGGATTAAAAAAAATAAGAATACGGTTATTGCTATTGTTTTTTCTTTGCTATAAATTGAACACTAAGATTTTTTGGTTTCTAATTTTTCATTTTCAGTATAACTGAATTATATGAATCGTCAGAGTTATTTCATTAAAAATAACTGAATTTTTAAAACACCTAATATATCTGAATTTTTAGGGAGAGGAATTTTTAAAACACCAAAATTCAGGAATTTTTAAAACACATAATATATCCTAATTTTTAAAACACCTAATATATCTGAATTTTTTGAAACACATAACAAACCGAAGATATACTTACCTATTAAACCCAATTTTATAAAAAAAAATATATCTTTGAGTTAAGATTAGCAGTAGGGTAGGCATATAATACGTGAGATTTGAGAATACCTGACAGTTCAAAAGCTGCCATACGCCACACATTCCTACGACAGAGACGGAACAGCAGCTTCAAGTCATCCAGGTACGCTCGATTTCACTGCGAACCTGCTGCAGACCAGCTGCGAACATGCTGCAGACCAGCTGCGTCCTACTCCTACATGCAGCATGAACAGCAGCTTCAAGTCGTCCAGTTTTCCGACTTTCTTCCAAATTTTTTATATTAAAAAAAAAACAATTACTTGATACGATTTTTCCTCTAAACAGATTATATTTAAAAGTTTTACGATACAGAAGTTCCTGTAAACAGATTATACTACTCGTGATTTACTTTTGAGGCATGTTAATTATTTAATTATTATAGCCCAGATTACATTATGTATAGTTTTACGAACAACACTCTATATTTTGTGTTGTTGGTTTGTTTCTCTATTGCACTAAATGATCTAGGTTGTGTTTATAATATATTTTTGTAAACTATTTGACTTTAATAATCATATATATTCTAGACTCAACTTACAGTTAACTTACCCCAGCCTAAAAGTTAAAGTCATTCACCTGATTACAGTTAACTAAATTTGATGATAGTTAACTAAATTTGATGACAGTTAACTTACCCCAGCCTCATAACTAAATTTGATGACAATTAACTTACCCCAGCCTAAATTTGATGACAGTTAACTAAATTTGATGACAGTTAAGTTACCCCAGCCGCATAACTAAATTTGATGATAGTTAACTTACAAGCACTAAAAGTTAAAGTCATTCATTAAGCTGCCTGCAGTCTCATATTTTTGTAAATATTTGACTTCAATAATCATATATCTTCTAGACATCTAAGTTTGATGACAGTTGATTAGTATGTAAACTAATGACATCTAAGTAAGTAAACTAAGTGACCCATTTAAATGAAATCTTTGATACCATTACCCGTTTAATGATTACGTAATTGATTGTATGTTTTATGACAAACTGTAGATGGATTCACCAAATTTCGACATCGAGAATGTATCAAGCGACGATTCTCACGTTGACGGAAGAGGAAAGAGGAAGTCACAAAATGTCGAAAAAGAAACTGCAAAAAAGAAAATTAAGACCACAACAATGAAGAAAACGACAGGTTCTAAAACGTCAGGAAAATCTACTGTTTGGATTGATTTTGAGAAGTATAAAGATGAGGACGGAAACCAACGGGCAAGATGCAAGCATTGCTCGAAAGATTTGGCCGCGGACCCGTATAAAAATGGCACATAGGCGTTGAGTAAACACAGTAGGAGATGTGAAAAGCATCCGGACCGATTAAAAAACCAAAGCAATATTTTCTTGAAAAAAGGCGATGATGGCGAGGGCGGTAGTGGTGAGGTAAAGGCATGGAAGTATTGTACGAAAGCGAGTAGAAGAGCCATTTCAGAGATGGTGTTAATAGACGAGGTCCCGTTTTCAACCGTTGAGCATCAGGGATTTAGAAGGGTTATAGAAAGTTTTAATCCGACTTTTAAGATGCCAAGCAGGTTTACGATTGTGAGGCATATTGGGGAGATATTTTTAGAGGAAAAGGGGAAGTTGAAGTCATTTTTTGCAAAGAATAGCACACGGGTGTGTCTAACCGTGTTTTCTCAAAGCATTTATTCCTCTTTTTTATTAATACAAGATTATTTATTCAAATCCTAATATTCACCGGGTTAACTATTTTTTTTTTACTACTAATGGTATTTTACCCGTATTTTAGTATTAACGGGGTTTGATTACCAAACCCGTTTTCGGGGTGTTACAGTCGTTGCTGCAGACCGGGTAAAAAACGGAATAACCGCATTGATAAGGCATCTTAATAGATGTCGGCAACGTCCTGGTAGTTACATTATTTACATCATCGAACCAATTTACTGGTTTACTTTACGTTATTCTTTTACGCTATATAATTAAAATCAATTATATTATGTTTTTTATGCAGAACATAATGACAATTAGGGACCGATTGTTAGGGAGCGATTGTGGCTGAAAATGCAAAACATCAAGACGTGAACTGATGAAGCCTTTAATATTTCATTGTTTTTTTTTCTTATGTTTTGTTTTAATGTGTTGAATTCGTGTTTGGATGTACTTGAATTATATGATATGGTTTTTTTATTTCACAAATAATAACAATGGTTGCATTTTTTTACTTTGCATTAATAACGACTCTTTCTTCAAGTAACAATCCATCTGAATGTCAAACGTGGTTTGTAGATCTAACATTCATGATACACGAACAAAAGAAACATTGTGATGACATTGTTAACATGTGCCAGTTTTAATTGCACAACCACATGAATCCATCAAATCAAAGAATTGCATCACCATAAAACAAGGTAGTGTAATATCTTATGAAGATATGCTGGTATTATATTCACAAAGTAGGATTATAAATGAGTCGAGCCGAACCTTAGTGTTTTATTAAACTAAAGTGTTTGACTCGGGCTTGGATTTTCAAAAGCTCAAGCCAGCTCGACCCATTCTAACTTAGCCATTTTACTACCATTTAACTATATGTCTATATGCAATTATTCGACCCATTCTAACTTAGCCATTTTACTACCATTTAACTAGTAAACCTAAGGCGCGAATTACCCAATTTCCTGGGCTTATTATCACTGGCACTTCATTACCAAACCTATGGCTTCGTGCTCTTGTGACCATTCCCGCCACCTCTTTCTACTTACAATATTAATACTACAAAGTATCATTTTTCGACCCGTTTGGTCCATCTACGGAAAATCCTCCATTTTGATGACTACCAAACGACTACAAACCAATTCTTAACCTACAAATTTTAAGTGACGTTCATGATCGCTACAACAAACAAAATTTTCTTATCAACAACGCATAGTTTAACAACAATTCATCGAATGTAACGGGTCAAGTTACATACCTTTAAAGCAAGCCCTTCAAACGTGCGTCCACACCGGTTTGCCCGCTTGATGCCCCGGCTTCCTTTCCTATAGAGTTCAATCACTTTATGTTTAGAACTCTTTGTTTCACATATATAACGTACATTTTGCCATACATCATAATTATGCGTTTTTAACTTAAACATTTCACTTTCAAGCCTTCTTTGAGGCATTTCAACAAACATTTCAAGGGCAGATTTTACATGATTACATAACCAATCCCTAACTTATCATTTAGCCCAAATTTTATCAATCAAGCTTTCATTTATAAGGTATAACATTCAGATTTCAGAAATCTTTTCCTAAGGACCACATTACCCTAGGAAATTGCTCAAAACCCTAGTGTTCATCAACTTCACACAAAACCCATGAACGACCTCAATGTATTCATGAAATTTCCAGAATTTAGGCATATTTTTACATGTTTTTGTCTAGGTTTTTCTCCTAGACACTACATCATTCCTATTCAATCCAAATAACACACATGCAACATCTAATTTCAGATTCTCCAAATTCATGAGAATTTCAAGTTGAGAGATTTCTCAAAATTTTACATACCTTGTAATCCCCTTGTGATGAGGATTAGTAATCTATGTTTGGATTTTGATTTGGGACAGAATTTAGCCTTCAATTGATTGATTTTGTGGATGTTAGAGTTTAAGAGTGGGGGTGTCGCCCCCTGCTTGTTCTTGATCGACCAGACCCCCAAATGGGGAGTTTGGTTTTTGTTTTTATTAAAAGTTGTAACATAAGTTTCACTTTTATCATCATTGGCCCCTCCACTTTTGTTTAACATATAGTTTTGGTTATTTAACCCTATTTCATGTTATTTCTAGACTTGTAGTTAAGTAGGTTATAATTTTCCTAGTTAGTAAATTCTTGTTTATTTATACTTTATAATTCTGATATAAAGTTTTATATTTTCGGGGTGTTACAAGTCCACCCCCCTTAAAAAGGTTTCGTCCCCGAAACCGAATTACGTACCAAATAAAGTAGGGTAGAGACGTCGCATCTCCTCTTCGGATTCCCACGTAGTGTCCGAACCTTTCCTATGCTCCCACTTGACCTTGACTTGATCGATGTGTTTGTTTCGCAAGTGCTTGACCTTTTGATCTAAAATCTCTACTGGTCTCACCGCATAATTCCGGCTATTATCCACTTCGATATCATCGTAATGGATATAAGTTGTTTCGTCCGCTAGGCACTTTCGCAATTACGACACGTGGAACGTGCTATGTATTCCGTTCAACTCTTCCGGTAATTCAAGGCGATAAGCCACCTTGCCGACCCTTCTGATGAATTTAAATGGCCCAATAAACCTCGGGCTTAGCCTCCCCCTTTTTCTGAATCTAATAACGCCCTTCCATGGGGAAACTTTTAGCATAACCATGTCGCCAACCTGGAATTCGATTGGCCTATTCCTTTTATCAGCATACGCCTTTTGCCTGTCTTGAACCGCTTTCAAGTGTGCCCGAACCACGTCAATCTTTTCATTAGTGGCTTGTACTATATCTTGGTGGGCGAGTTCACGTGGGCCCACTTCACCCCAACATACCGGGGTTCGGCATTTCCTACCATAGAGTATTTCGTACGGCGCCATCTTAATACTAGCGTGGTAGCTGTTGTTATATGAAAACTCGACCAATGGTAGGTAAACATCCCAACTTCCTCCAAAGTCGATTATACACGCCCGTAGCATGTCCTCCAATGTTTGTATTGTTCTTTCACTCTGTCCATCTGTTTGAGGATGGTACGCAGTGCTAATGAACAATTTGGTTCCCATCTGCTCTTGGAAATCTTGCCAAAAATTTGAAGTGAACCGAGTATCCCTATCAGACACGATGGATACCGGTACTCCATGACGTGCTATTATCTCATTAGTATAAACTTCTGACATCTTTTCTGACGTATAAGTCTCACGAATCGGAATGAAGTGAGCACTTTTCATCAATCTATCCACCACTACCCATATGGCATCGAAACCACGATTTGTCTTAGGCAATTTGGTTAATAGGTCCATTGTAATATGTTCCCATTTCCAAACCGGGATTTCTAACAGTTGGAGTTTGCCGTATGGTTTTTGGTGCTCCGCCTTGACTTGTAGACATGTCAAGCATTTTTCCACTTACTTCGCCACATCCCTCTTCATTCCAGGCCACCAATAATTTTGTTTCAGATCATTGTACATCTTGGTCGCACCTGGATGAATTGAATATCGGGATTTATGAGCTTCATCAAGTAGAAGCGTCTTCACCCTACAAGTATTTGGAACCTATATCCTTCCGGATCGAGTCTTCAACCCGTTATCCCCATCCGGCAAATCTTTCAACTGACCGATTATTCTTTCTTTCTTCAAATTCTCCTCTTTCACTACTTCTAATTGCGCCTCTCGAATACGTTCAAATATACCCGAGGTCACCACGAGCTGCATCGATCTTACATGTATTGGGACATAGTCCGATTTTCTGCTCAGAGCATCCGCCACCACATTTGCCTTTCCGGGGTGATAGTGTATTTCACAGTCGAAATCTTTCACCGTTTCTAACCATCGCCTTTGTCGCATATTTAACTCCTTCTTATCGAAGAAGTATTTTAAGCTCTTGTGATCAGTGTATATGGTGCACTTTACCCCATATAAATAGTGCCTCCATATCTTTAATGCAAATACCACTGCAGCCAACTCGAGGTCGTGCGTGGGATATTTCTTCTCGTGTATCTTCAATTGCCTTGAGGCATAAGCTATAACTTTGCCCCGTTGCATCAAAACACATCCAAGCCCCGATAGTGAAGCATCCGAATAAACCACCATGTATTTGACTCCGTCCGGCAATGTCAGTACCGGAGCTTGAGTTAACTTATCTTTTAGCGTTTGAAACGCTCTTTCTTGTTCTTCACCCCAAATAAACTTTTCTTTCTTCCGGGTTAGTTTTGTTAGCGGTGACGCAATCTTGGAGAAATCTTGAATGAATTTCCTATAGTATCTCGCAAGGCCCAAAAAGCTTCTGATTTCCGAAGGGTTCTTCGGGGGATTCCATTTTGACACGGCCTCGATCTTTGACGGATCCACCAATACTCCGTCGGCACTTATGATGTGGCCAAGAAATTGTACCTCCCGTAACCAAAAGGCACATTTAGAGAATTTCGCATACAGCCTTTCTCGTTTAAGTGTCTCTAACACTTCTTGTAAGTGGTGTGCGTGTTCAGCTTAGCTTTTCGAATACAATAAAATATCATCGATAAACACGATGACCGACTTATCCAACATTGGCTTGCAAACCCGGTTCATGAGGTCCATGAAAGCCGCGGGTGCATTTGTTAGCCCAAATGACATCACGAGGAATTCGTAATGTTCGTATCTCGTGCGGAAAGCCGTCTTCGGCACATCTTCCTCCTTGACCTTTAGTTGGTGATACCCCGATCTAAGGTCAATTTTTGAAAACCAGTTCGCACCTTGTAATTGGTCTAATAAATCATCTATCCTCGGAAGCGGGTATCGATTCTTTACCGTGAGTTTGTTTAACTCCCGGTAATCGATACACATCCGCATGCTCCCGTCTTTCTTTTTCACGAACAGTACCGGTGCACCCCAAGGAGACACACTCGGCCTTATAAAGCCTTTGTCAAGCAAGTCTTGAATTTGGGACATCAACTCTTGTAATTCCGACGGTGCGAGTCGGTACGGTGCTTTAGCTACGGGTTTTGCGCCCGGAATCAATTCGATCCTGAACTCTACTTCCCGTTCAGGCGGTATCCCCGGTAAATCCTCCGGAAACACATCTTCATAGTCCCGTACTACCGGTACGTCTTCAATCTTCCATGATTCTTTCTCGGGTTCATTTGCGTATATCATGAATGCCTTGCATCCTCGCTTCATAAGCTTGTGAGCTTTCAACATTGAGCATACTATGGGGTTACCTCCTTTTTCGCCATAGATGGTGACGTGTTTCCCGCTCAGAGATGTTAGTTTTATCTCCTTACGAAAACACACGACCTTTGCACGGTGCTGAGATAGCCAATCCATCCCAACGACTACTTGAAATTCCCCCATTGACATTGGGATTAGGTCTATCAAGTATTCCTCATCGTCGATGCTTAATTTGCAACCTCGACAAACATCGCAAACTATAACACTTTTGTTGTCCCCTATTTCAACTTCTAAGGGCACAGATAACTTTGTCAATACAAAAGAAGGATGTCGAATAAATCCATGCGAAATGAAGGATTTATTCGCACCCGTATCAAACAATACACGTGCTGAAATTGAGTTAATTGTGAATATACCTGAGACCATATCGGGTTCTGTTTTTGCTTCAGCCGCGGTAAGTTGGAAGGACCTAGCCTTCACTTTGGGGGCTTCTGCCGGAGACTCTTTTGTGTCTCTCTTTCCAACCAACTCGGGGCATTCAGACTTTTTGTGACCGGGTTGGTAGCATTTGTAACAAACAGAAACTTTTCCGGGACATAGCAATGCAGTGTGCCCCGTCTTCCCACATACCAGACATGGCTTGTCTTTGAAGCGGCACTCACCCTTGTGCCCCTTTCCACATACTTTACAACTTGGCGACCCGCCTTTAGCCTCCACCTTCTTCCCTGATTCAGCAGTTCTAGCTTTCTTTGTAGGGCTTGGATTCACATCTTGTGCCCTCCGCTCGCCCTTTCTGCTTGTTTCTTTAACTCTATTTCCCGCTCCCGGGCGGTGTTGATAATCTCCGTGAGGGTTTCGTACTTTGACGGAGTCATGAACTCATGGTACTCGGCACTCAGCATGTTGTAATAGTAGTATATCTTTTGCTCTTCAGTGGTGACTAACTCGTCACAGAATCTCAACTTATCCATGAAGATGCCCGTGATCTTATCAATTGATTCTCCCTTTTGTCTTAACTGGATAAATTCTTTTTTGATCCTGTTAATAACCGCTTTGGGACTATGGTGTTTAAGGAATGGTACCTTAAACTCGTCCCAAGTCATAACCCTCGCCGCTTCGGCTCCCATTTCCTTCTTTTTATTGTCCCACCAATCCTTGGCTTGGCCTCTCAATTGACCCGTTCCGTAAGCAACAAAGTCGCCTACTTCACAATGGGTCCGTTCAAACACCCCTTCAACATCACTTATCCAGCTTTGGCAAATTATCGGGTCAACCTCCCCGTTATAGATTGGCGGTTTACACGCCATGAATTCCTTGTATGAACACCCTTTGCGTTCTCCTGACTTTTCTTTTATAAGGTTGACATTATCTTCCAACCTTTTGACTCGCTCTTCAACAAGCAACAACACCGTGCTTTGAATCTTGTCTATAAACCCGGATAGACTACCTTCAATTGTCTTCCCTACTTCTTCGGCAATTATCTCTTTCATTCGTTCGGTACTTGTTTGCACCGGATTATCATCATTTCATCAGACATCTTGAAACTAAAATGTTTACATTTAAACGTTAAACATTTCATTCATAACATTGCTTCATTTGTTTCGGTTTAGCCAAGTTCTTAACTTGCTTTAACCGTTCATATTTAATGCACTTTCCGGGTTTGAGTGTGTTAACACGCTCTTCTCATGCACATCAATTCCTTTCTCATTCTTACATAAGACATATTTTGTTAACATAATAAGTTAATTCTTACTGGACGATTGATCAAGCTTGAACCGAACACTTTGTTGACAACCTTAAGCTCTGATTACCAACTTGTAACACCCTTCTAATTTTATTTAAATTTAATAGTAATTCATGCCATTTATGTACAAAAGATACCAAATAACATAACTTTCATAAGTCAAGTTCATAAGTAACATAAACCTTAGTCAACTAATGACTAAGGTAAAACATTCAAAAGTTGTTTAACAATTTGTTTACAACCCATAAACATAGTCTATTAAGGATTTAAAACATTGCGGAAGCTTGTAAATAGTGTTCGGTTCTTCAAAAGCTAGCTCGATCATCTTCCGGTTGGATCCCGACATCACCTAAGATCAAAACCACAACAAATGTCAGTTTTGATCAAGTTATAATGGATATAAACAAGTTCCAAGGGCCAAAAGAACAAAAAAATAATTTTTCCCGGTTCAAGGGGGCGTCGTGTGACGCCAAGGGCCTAGGCGTCACGCCTAGCCCTGTTTTTCACAGCCTGTTTCTTGTGTTGTTGCTGTACATTCCCAGTTCAAGGTTTATTCAAATTTCAACTTAATTTAGCAATAACTTTTGACTCGTAAGTCCGTTTTAGGTGATTCTTTTTCCTATGCGTCTGTAAATTCATTACCGACATGCCTATTACAAATTTCATACCGAAAAATATGTTTATGGACCGAAAAACTATATGTCCATATGCAATTATTCGACCCATTCTAACTTAGCCATTTTACTACCATTTAACTAGTAAACCTAAGGCGCTTATTACCCAATTTCCTGGGCTTATTATCACTGGCACTTCATTACCAAACCTATGGCTTCGTGCTCTTGTGACCATTCCCGCCACCTCTTTCTACTTACAATATTAATACTACAAAGTATCATTTTTCGACCCGTTTGGTCCATCTACGGAAAATCCTCCATTTTGATGACTACCAAACGACTACAAACCAATTCTTAACCTACAAATTTTAAGTAACGTACATGATCGCTACAACAAACAAAATTTTCTTATCAACAACGCATAGTTTAACAACAATTCATCGAATGTAACGGGTCAAGTTACATACCTTTAAAGCAAGCCCTTCAAACGTGCGTCCACACCGGTTTGCCCGCTTGATGCCCCGGCTTCCTTTCCTATAGAGTTCAATCACTTTATGTTTAGAACTCTTTGTTTCACATATATAACGCACATTTTGCCATACATCATAATTATGCGTTTTTAACTTAAACATTTCACTTTCAAGCCTTCTTTGAGGCATTTCAACAAACATTTCAAGGGCAGATTTTACATGATTACATAACCAATCCCTAACTTATCATTTAGCCCAAATTTTATCAATCAAGCTTTCATTTATAAGGTTTAACATTCAGATTTCAGAAATCTTTTCCTAAGGACCACATTACCCTAGGAAATTGCTCAAAACCCTAGTGTTCATCAACTTCACACAAAACCCATGAACGACCTTCAATGTATTCATGAAATTTCCAGAATTTAGGCATATTTTTACATGTTTTTGTCTAGGTTTTTCTCCTAGACACTACATCATTCCTATTCAATCCAAATAACACACATGCAACATCTAATTTCAGATTCTCCAAATTCATGAGAATTTCAAGTTGAGAGATTTCTCAAAATTTTACATACCTTGTAATCCCCTTGTGATGAGGATCAGTAATCTATGTTTGGATTTTGATTTGGGATAGAATTTAGCCTTCAATTGATTGATTTTGTGGATGTTAGAGTTTTAGAGTGGGGGTGTCGCCCCCTGCTTGTTCTTGATCGACCAGACCCCCAAATGGGGAGTTTGGTTTTTGTTTTTATTAAAAGTTGTAACATAAGTTTCACTTTTATCATCATTGGCCCCTCCACTTTTGTTTAACATATAGTTTTGGTTATTTAACCCTATTTCATGTTATTTCTAGACTTGTAGTTAACTAGGTTATAATTTTCCTAGTTAGTAAATTCTTGTTTATTTATACTTTATAATTCTGATATAAAGTTTTATATTTTCGGGGTGTTACATACAGCTCATTTTATAGATGAGTATTGGGTGTTACACAAAAGGATCATCAACTTCAATCAAATATTCAGCCACAAGGGAGACGAGATAGGTAGGTCCCTTATTCAATGTTTAAAAGAATGGGACAATCAAAATGTGCTGACCATTACATTAGATAATGCGTCAGTTAATGATGTTGCCATACAGTTTCTAAAAAATAGGTTAAACAACCTCTTGTTCGACGGGGGATACTTGCACATCCGATGTATGGCACACATAATCAATCTGATTGTGAAAGATGGCTTATGTGATGGGTCAACATGCATAGATCGTATCAGAGATGCAATTCGCTATATTAGAATGTCTCCTCAACGATTAGACATTTTTAAAAAATGTGTTAAGGAAGAAAAGATCGAAAGCAAAGCATTCATAGGTATAGATGTGGCTACAAGATGGAACTCGACTTGGGAGATAGACAAGGCAGAAAAATTTGAGAAGGTGTTTAACAGATATGATCTGGATGACCCAAATTATAAAAATGATATGGGTGATGATGCTCCTAGAATTAGTGACTGGAACTACGCGAGACAATTGGCAAGTGTGTTAGAATTGTTTCAAGGTAAAACTGCCAACGCTTCTGCGACAAAAACAGTTAACGTTAATTTATTTTTTAACGAGGTTATGGATATAGACAAGCATTTAAGGAAGATGAAAGACGGATCTGACTTGGAAGGTAAACTTATGGGTGCTAAGATGCACCTGAAGTTTGACAAGTACTGGAGAAATCTACCGACCGGCAGATCATTTAATTACATTCTGTATTTTGCTGCAATTTTAGATCCGAGGTTAAAGGTTTGTGTTATTCAGTTTGGATTTGAGAGAATATTCAGGGCTGAAAAAAAAAGACGATGAGACAGAAGATGACTTGAAGAAAAGAGTTAAAATTGTAGTTAATAGTATAAAGGATGAATTGAAGCTTTTGTATGAGCATTATGCATCAAGCAGTGAAAAACAAGGTTCAGATAAAGTTTCACCAAGTCAGGAGAACTTTGAACCATCATCACAATGAGAGAGTGATTTTTTTACAGAATTTAAAGCGGATGGCGGTTCTACATCTTATAACACTAAGTCAGAACTTGAGAGGTACCTAGACGACGAAGAGGGGGCCCATTACAAGGGATTTGATATTCTGGGTTAGTGGAAGGCTGCATCTTCAAAATACCCTGTACTAGCGAAAATGGCGAAAGGTATGTTTACTAATTAGTAGTTTATTTTTATTACTTATAATAACACGATAGTGTTAATTAGATTTTCTTCCTATCACTATAGACATATTGGCTATCCCGGTATCCAGTGTTGCTTCTGAGGAGGCGTTTAGTACAGGCGGAAGAGTTGTCGATACTTATCGAACTTCTTTATCAACTCCGATTGTCGAGGCATTAATATGTACAGAGGATTGGATTCGTGCATCAATTAAAAAGAAAATCTACATCGAAGATTCGGTAGAGTTCAATGACATTAGAAAAGGTAATTTTGACCTACACTGAAATACATCCTTGTTTGTTGTTTACGTTGTATTTATCATTATATTTTTTTCATGTAGAAATTTATAATAAAGTGGAACCGGATCACATGAATATCGATTTCGATTAACGGATGGTTGGAGATGGATACGAAAAAAGGAGAAAGGAGTAAAAGTAGTGTCGGTTTAAGTTCATTTGCTTTGGATTTTGTTTGGATTTCTTACATTTGTTTAGGATTATGTTTGAAGTTTGTTAATACTTTTTGAAATTTTTGGATGTTTGAATTATTAGTTTTTAATTACAATGTTTTGGTAACACATTTCATCAATTTTTTTCACTCAGACATTTTATCGAACACTTGGCATGCAACAAAATTAATCAAGGATAGTAAACACTATATTGAAGCACAAACACCCTATCAATCAAGAAATACTTTCAATTTCGTATCAATTAGTACACACCTACTTATTTAACATTGGAATCAATAATCCAAACCTGCTGCAAACGATAACAAGAACGAAGTAGGGGTGAATCTTACATATGTTCAAGGGGATGATAAAGTAACTGAACTTCGTGCTCTAATTCTGAAGGTGAATGCTCTGATTCTGATCTCATCCCAAATTACCTCTGATTCTGAAGTTGAATGCAATTGTTTCGATTTGTAGCTGGTAAACTGTTAAATGATCTTTCTTCATCGGTTCGGTGTTTAAATCCAGAACCGACATACCCGATTATGCAACTACCCGGAACCGACCCTGTAATATAGGGTACTGATTCGGTTCCTTTTTTATACTTTTCCGGTTCTCGGGTCGGGTTCTCGGGTCGGGTATGGACATTTGCTCACCCCTAATTAAGAACTATTTGAAAATAAATTTATATTAAAAAAAAATCAATTTTATTATACGCTTAGTAGCTATCTTGCTATGAAGTTTGTAAGCTTGTAAGGATTGTTTTTTAAGAGGTTAAGGTGCAGTTTGTTTTTTCAGAGGCAAAATGTCTGCAGTCTGCGGACCACATCTGCAGACATCTGAAGCAGAAGAGATGGACCAAATCTCTGCAGTCTGCAAGAGAAAGACTATTTGTTTTCTAATCTCTGCAAAATGCTAAAATAAACTGAAATTCTAATAACAAACACCAAAATTCAGAAAAATAACATCAAAACTTATATAAATTAACACCAAACTTTCACTTTCAGATTCATACATCTAAAACCTAATTCATCACTCAAATCCAAACATCATTTCAACATTCTCCCAAACTACAACATCAGATCCACTAACTTAAAAATCAAATCACTTCATTAGCAAATAGCAATCAAATTTTCAACATTTGATCTTACAAAAACACAGAAATACCTTAGGTTTAAGATCAGAATCATACTGGAACTTCCAATCGTGAAAGTAAGGGAACGACGAAGAGGACGATTGACCTAGGGAGAGGCAGTCGGAGGCGGAGTGGAGTCAACGACGGTGGCGAGCGGCGAGGAGTCCATTCGGGGAACCTGAGAGAATTTTGGCGGCTAGGAGAGGTGAGGAGGCCAACAGAGGGTGGCGTCGGAGGGTAGGGTGGAGGAGAGGAGAGGGTGGCGGCGGCGCTGTGGGGTGGATGAGAGGGTGGCGTCGGCGCTGTGGGGTGGGGTGGAGAAGATAAGTGGAAGCCGTTTTGGGAGGAGGAGAGGGGTGAGAGGTGAATGGTGAGAAGGGAAGGAAAATTAGGGTTTGGAAGTCGTATGAAGAGGCTAGAAGAGGGAAGTCCAGGTCTGCTGGAAGAAGAGGACAGGCAGATGTTTTTAAGTGAAATCACTTCTAAAAAACAAACACTTTGTGAAATAAAAGGTATGCGCATGTCTGCGCCGCGCAGACAAAAGAGACCAGGAAGAGCTTTTAAGAAAAAAACAAACAACCCCTAAGTGTCTCCAGTATGCGAAACACATCTGTAGAAGAAGAGGTGGACCAGCAGTCTGCAATAAGAAGGTTGTTTGTTTTTTAACGTATGTAGACTTCTAAAATAAACTGGTGATGGTGGTGGACGGTGATGTTAGTGGGTGGTGGACGGTGATGCTGGTGGGTGGTGGACGTGGACAATGGGTGGTGGTGTTCGTGGGTGGTGGACGGTGGGTGGTGGTGGTGGACGGTGGTGGTGGTGGTGTTTAACCTTCTGTAGACCTTAGAAGATCTTAAAACTAGGTGGGGCTAAGTCTGCACCAAGAAGAGGTCGTGCAGACGTTTTTTTAAACGTCTGCAGGAAAACAAACAGTCTGCATATGGCAATGTCTATGCGTGGCAGACAGAAAAGCCTACGTAGATCTTCTTTATAAAAACAAACACCACCAAAGTATGCATTGTGAATGATGACACTCAGGGGCGGACCCACATGATCCGGGTCGGGGTCCACGAACCCCAATCCTTTTTTAGAAAATAGTAGAACCGGTATGTTAAATTTTTCAAGGACCCTATAAAATAAATTAATTGGGCCCCATAGTGTTAAAAGCAAAGATGGTGTGGTGGTAAATCCCCTTACGTTTCAACAAATAGATCCCAAGTTCAAGTCTTACATGTCTTTTTTTTTAGTTTAATTTTTTCCATCAAAATTAAACTAGTGTTTAAAACAACACAATCACCTATTCACCCTCTAATTTGCTTTTTTAGAATGTTAAATTGAATGCCGATACCAAATAAAACTTCCAACATATAATGTAGTGGTTTCATGTCCACTAAATGCTTCTACATTATTTCCTAGCGCCGACCCGACTACGATGACCGACCCGAAAATTTTAATGTTTAGTTGTGAAAAATCCTTGTACAAAAAATGTACCCCAATGAAAAAAATCATGGGTCCACCACTGACGACACTCCTGATTTGATTAGACTTTCCGATGATTGCAACAATTCAACTTGAATCACAAGAAAGCTCTTTCCATGCATGTCATTAGCTTTTATATAATTACTAGCAGAATGCCCGCGCGATGTGGCGAGAGTGACACATCGCATTGCGATTGTGACAATTGGCATTTTTCATGTAATTTCCGTACAATGTGAACAATATTTTATATTATATGGGGTGCATTTTGAACTTATGATGTGTATGATTTCATGAATTACGTTTAAAGAACTCACAAAAATATTTCATGATGCATAATGTTTATTATTAATGGTTGCGACTCAAAACGGTTTGAACAGTGCACAGAACGAAACTAGCACACTTATCATGTTGGGATTGAACCCTACCAGAGGAACAGATAATGAAAGCCAAAACCATATCATGACAGTGGATTCACAATAAGCAGCAGTTTACACTAAGTTTTCTCCCTTGATAGTGATTATAACAGCTGATGATCTTATATCCACTGCCCGAATACAACTGCTGCTGTTCTGTCTAACTACTGATGAAGCCTAGAAGACTGCTTGAAACTAAGCACTGCTGGTACAGACTGCTGTTGACAAAGCACTGCCCAATCAAGGACTGATCAACCTTGAGGAAAGCACTGATGATTAGAGAGAGCAGTAGTTTAGTATATCATCTGTTTCATGTATAGTCAGTTGTTAAGATTAGCAGTGTTTGTATAAGACAGTAGATACAGGTTGTTAGGCTGTTAGACGTCGCTTTCATGGTGACGTCAGCTGAGATACCTCAGTGGTTTGGATTGTCTATAAATGGAACAGTACTCTGTATTGTTACATTTGATTCGTTCTGAGAGAATTCTTCTCCTCAGTTCAATCCTTTCATCTTGTGCAATCCAACCTTGGGGCATCATGCTGAGGGGGGGCTTAGTTTGTATGCATGACTGTAATCATTTGATTTGCTTTGTAAAATCTTTTGACTAAATGAATTGCATATGCATTTTCAAAACTATTTTCTCCTTTGATTGTGTATACAAAGTTTGTTATTCATTTCCGCTGCACTTTACATTGTTTCATACTCATTCAGTGTTCAAATCATACAAACTAACACAATCATAAGAGCCTCCGATCCTAACAATTGGTATCAGAGCCTGGACAGTCAAATTCGATCTAACAATCAATTTGACATAACAGTTCGGCTCATAATTCATTGATACTAAGGTTAGGTGCATTTAGTTGAAAAACAGAGTACCGAGTAAACCATGTTCAAAGTGGTTATTCAAAAACTCTGTTAATCAACCAAGATGTCATATGACACACAAATCTCACACAACAAGTGATTTCATGCACAAGACACTCATGGTTTCTAGATCTGAAAACATATCTATTAAAACTATGGGATTATCTCTTATTCTCAAAATTGATTTCAACTATTGTTGTGAATTTTGTGTTGTTTCTTCATGTTTAATACTAAAGTATGAACCTCAGATGAAAAAAACCTATGTTCTTAAAACATTAGTGTTTTTGGTAAACATGAAAGAGGGAATTTAAAACTTTAGTCATAAGATCTGGTGTGTTGAAAAACAGGTTGAGGATCCTCAAATGGACAAAATCAACTATGTTAAAAATACATTCAGAAAATCAGGGATCAACATAGTCCATATCATATGTAGTGTGAGATTGGTTGAAAAACTTGTGAAAACATGACCAATTCTCTCAAAACATTACAACAAAATGATATCGGATTAAGGTTTTTCGAAAAGATCTCCCAGTAAGTAATTCATTACTTATAAATGGGAAGGGTGAAAAAGGGAAGAAGAAAATAAACAAAAGCTCAGAAGTGTGTTTATCTCAAAACTTTTGTAGTCAAAGGGAAGAGTATGAACATAAAACGCTTTAGAGTCAAAGGTTGGGGTAATAGTGGTCATTAAGCAACTATGTGCAATTTTCGATTTAAGAAAATTTAGGGAACAATTGTATTCCCAGTATATGTACTTAAAAGAGGACTAGACAAATTTTCAGAATCTTCACATGGTAACAAAGTCTACAACTGAGTTGTCAAAAACTCATGTGAACATGTGTCCTCAATTCTGTTGTCAATCATCAAGTAAATGGTGTCAAACAGTGGACAAAAATGCAGTTAAAATTCATACCACTGTCTTCAAAACAGTGGTTGTCTTCAACCACTGACCATTCTCATAAACTTGAGCATGAGATGATTATGTGCTTTATTATTGTTTTACCAGGTTCCTTTGGTGCTGTTTTTAGAAAACCCTTTATTTTTTTTTAGGAAGGATTTTCTCGAATAAAGCAGGATATACTATTTTTTTTGGTATGATATATTTTGAACTTTTACTGGTTTTTGATAGTAAAAGTTTCAATCTCCTGTCAGGATAGATAACCTTTATTTTTGTTGGTTAATTTATCCTCAAGCAGATCAAAAGGAAATGGTATATTTGTCATGGTCATGTCAAACTCAAGTTTGTTCTTAATATTTGAAAAGGATTGATTGTCAACATATCTTAAAATACCTGGGTACTCATGTTTTAATTCAAATATTATTACAAAGATGAGTAGTCTTGGTAAAAAGTTCACATTATCTGGGGTACTAAACCACTGTCAAGGAGTTGTGAAGGCTTCAACATGTGTAATTGACATGTGGCAAAACCCTGAATGAAAATTTTCAAAACTGTTGCTGATATACTGATCTCTCAAATCATTACCATTATATTACCTTTAACCACTGTCTTGTTCAAACATCTTTTACTAAATATTGTCCACTGCTGAAAGTCATCCACTGATCCATCATTTCTCCTGGCAAGCACTGATGCTCAAAATCAGTGTCTTATCCACTGATGTACTATCTACTGATAGTAAAAATCATCCACTGATGCCCATTCAACCACCAAACACATCGACATCAGACATCACTTTGTGAGGGATTGCAATGAAAAAGGTTTGATTTCTCTGCATCATGTTCCAACTAAAGACCAGCTGGCAGATGTGCTCACAAAAGCACTAGATACAGCCACTTTTGAAAGCTTGGTCTCTAGGATTGGCATGCTGAACATGGAATGATAAGCAAAATCTTGCTTTTCTATGAATAAAAGCATTAAAATGTTTTTAGAAAATCAAAAATCCATCCTTAAAAATAGCTAAAAATGAAGTTTTCATTAAAATCCTTAAAAGTCTGCCATAACCACTGATTGTTTAAAAGTTTGCTCTACTTCAAAGTCTGTCCACTGCTGAAAGCCATCCTCTGTTCTTTCATTTCCTTGATAAACTCTGTTGTTCAAAAGCAGTGTCTTATCCACTGATAGTGAAAATCATCCACTGCTTTCATTATACCGTTGTAACCACTGCCTTCATCAGTAACTTTCATAAAAGTATTGTCCTTCATTTCTTCAGAGTTTGGCATGTGGGCAGTACATAGTGGTCAATACTTTTGTAACCGCTGCCACGTCAGCCTTCACTTTTTCCTCTATAAAACCCCCACTTCACACCAAAACAGGGTTTTACTGTCGAATTGAATTCTCAAAAATTCTCTTCTTAAAGCAGTTTTTCTTCGCATTTCTTCACATATTTCTTCGATCATCATCTCCAAAATGACAAAACCGAAGCCATCTGCAAAACCCACTTCCAAATCATCGTCGAAAGCGGCCTCTCAAAAGGTCAATACCACTGAAATCCCACACAAACCATCTCACAATCTTCTGGGTCTTCTCTCAAAACACAGCACCACAGATGCTTTCGATTCCATCATCGCCAAAATGTCTAAATCAAAGTACAAAACTTTGTTAATAGCCGATGCACCAATTTACTTGACAACCCAAAGGGAGTTTTGGAAGAATGCAACCCTTGAAACACAAGGAGACGCTGTAATAGCCATTAACTCTACTCTAAAGGGAAAACCTGTCAAGGTTACACCACAGTCAATTTCAGAGGTCTTTCAACTCGAGGATCAGCAAGGTAAAACTTCTTTCCCTAAAAACGAGTTGAAAATTGACTTCATTGAGAGAGGGTATGCAGACGCAATGATGAAGAAAGCTACTTTACAAAAAGGTTTCTTTCCTTCTGCAACAAGATTTTTATTCCATACCCTCCTAATGTGATTTCAAACAAAACCACTTCTTTTAATGAAATACCATTAAAGATTCAAAATCTGGGATATGCTATTCTTCAAGAAGAAAATTTTAATTATTCTCGGGAAATCTTTAGTGACTTGGTTAATAATGTTGAAACAAAATCATTCCTACTGTTTCCAAGGTTTCTAAGTTATTATTTTGAAAAGAAGTTCAGTAAGGATGATATTGCTGTAATAAACGAAGGTGGTTATATTCAAATAAACAGTTTAACTGCTGAAACTTTTTCAAGAATGTTAACACCTTGCAAAACACAAGCAGAGGTGCTTGAGCAGATTTTAGCAGCTACCACTGCTCCTCAGGTATCTGCTGCTAAGCCCACTGCTCAAGGTGATCAAAGCAGCAGAACAACTACTTTGAAACCCACACCTAAAATCACCAAAAAGACAAAAAGAAAAACTCAAAAACCCCCCAAACCCATCAAAAAGGCAACTCTGGAGGATGAGATACCAGAGCTACTGCCTGTGACAGCACAAATGT
Source organism: Helianthus tuberosus (assembly GCA_030545235.1). NCBI lineage: Eukaryota > Viridiplantae > Streptophyta > Magnoliopsida > Asterales > Asteraceae > Helianthus > Helianthus tuberosus. The sequence goes on from CM060377.1 coordinate 97,721,611, forward strand.
CACAAGCAACCACTGCTGCTACTTCCTCACAGCAGTTGGTACAAATATCTCAACCCATAACCGAAACTCCTCCTGCTTCTTCACAAAAAGAACAGATTGTACACTTAGGGCCTCCACATCATGATGCTCTGAAATCACTTGGTTTCATCATCCACAGCTCAATGCCCGGAGCAAATCCTGTTTCTACACCAAACCTCACATCCAAAATTCCCTCACCAACTAAACTGCTGTTGGATGCAATTGATTTGAACCAGGCACTAACCAGTCCTTCTCAATCACCTATCAATGAGAACATACCTCAACAAATGACTGGGTCTGATGTATCAATGTTTGCTAACCCACCAACACAACCTGAGGACGCTACACCCCTTGAGTTACACGTAACTCTTGGTGGTAGTCCAAGTGAAGCAGCCACTACAATTGTTGAACCCACTGGTTTACAGTTGGACAGTGGTTACATTCATAAGATTTCCTTGGAGGCAATTCCTTACATAGCACCTCTGCCAACCACCAGTGGATTTATTTATCCTACTGGCAACATCAAACGGTTGTCAAGTGTTGAAGGAAGAAGACCCCAGTACCAAGAAAAAGGGGCATCAGTGGTTAGTGTTTGGAGTACACTCCCTACCTCAACCACTTATAAAACCACTCATAGTGGGAAATCAGATGATCCCATTAAATTGGGTAATGATTTAAAATATCAGGATTTGACAGAACGAATTGAAAAGTTGGATACATCTGTTGCAGATCTTAAAAATATGCTACAACAGGTGTTGAAAACACAAAAGATGCAATCCAATGTTGTTCCACCTCAAGCACCTGCTCCATCACAAGCATCTGCTACAAATGAGCTCTGGAATCTCTTCCAACCTTTTCTCCAACAACAAAAAGAAATGGTTGATCAGCAACATGAACTACATGTCCAAAAGCTGAGAAACATAATGGAGTCTAGGTACAAGAACACTCAAGCAGATATTAAGGCAATCAAGGCCCATTTACTGGAAACCACTGGCACTGCTCCTCCAACAGTACTCTTCATCGATCAACTCCCAGAAGATAATGCCAAAAAGGGGGAGAAAATTCAAGAGTGGAAGAAGAAGGGAATAGATGATGGTCTTTACATTGAACCTGAAAAGGATGCTATGACCAGAAAAATTCCTGTGCCAGATGGTAGTAAAAAGGTTGATGCTACTCAAGAAGCACTTGATGAAGGAGTAGCAAGTGTGAAAAGGGATAGAGTGGCAAAAGATATTTCAAGGTGGAATGAGGAGAAAAGAGCTTTCATGGAGCTGTATGCGCAGGGTTGTTCTGGATCAAAGGATACTAAAAAACCTAAGACAAAAAGGAAACCTAAGTCCATCCCATCCAGATTTCCAAAGCCTCCAAAACCACCATCCAAAAGCCATCAGCATCAAACCTCCACCCAAACAGCTGTTGTAACTCCTGCTGTATCAACTACTGTTGGTACTTCAGTTGTTTCAACATCTGTTATCACTTCAACACACACCACAACCACTGCCTTACCACCACTGCCATCTCCACCAAAAACAAACTCACCACCACTTTCTCCTGCCAAAAAGCAGAAGACAACAGATGTTACAACATCTGTTGTAATGACAACAGTGGTTGAGACACCAGTTGTTTCAACAGTTGTTAGTCAAACACAAACCACTGCCACACAATCTACCACCACTGATCCACTCAAAACATCATCTGGCTCTTCTAAAACAAAAATGAGAAGGATTTACATACCAGATGATGATTCACCATCACCACCACCAACATCTTCAACATCTATGTCACTTGTTACTATACCCAAACCGATTCCTCTCTCATCAGCACCAGTACAACAAGAAATCTCTGTCATTACTCCTGTAGGTGTCAAATTTCCTCTAGAACTTGAAGCAGTTAGAGAAGAGATAAAATCCTTCTACTATGAGGAAGACCCTGTAAAAAGGAAGTTGCCATCAGTTAAAGGATATCCAAGGCCAAACAACATTGAAGAATACTTAAAAGTCAAAGCTAAACAGGCAGAAGATAACTCTAAAAGAAATTCACAAGGAAAATCTGACAGAGAAATCCAGCAGAACTACCAATTCTTACTCACACAAGTCAGATCCTTGGAGCAATTTGCAAAGAATGTATGTCAACAAATCTCAGAAAGAGCAGATGAAACTCTAAGAGAAGACTACATTGAAAGCATGATGGCAACAAAGAAATACAAGGGAGATAAGCACATGTACAAAGAGTGGACCATTCCTGAGCTCGAGCAAGAAGCAGCCAGGATTCAAGAAATGACAAAGAATAAGGTCAAACACACTCCTCCAGATTGGTCAAAGTACAAAAAGAATGTGCCTGACAAATCACTTGAGCTGAAGAGAATGATAGAGGAGTTAGTTGCTGCTGACTATGGGTCTAAGCATCAAGTGTCAAGATGGAAAGAAGATGTAGTCAGGGCCACTTACAGAAGATTGGAGGAACTGAGAAAGAAAGATCCTACAGTTCCTAAAAGACCTGACTATTCTAAAGCAGAGGTCTCAAAAAGACCACCAAAGCTGCAAGTCAAAAGAACCACTACTCCAGCTGGTGCTGCCATCTACAAAAGAAGGAGCCAAAACCAGTCAAGTGCTGAAACAATTCAAGATCTAAAAGCTGGAAATGCTATTGTAAAAGCAGACATTAAATTAATGATAAAAGAAGATCTTGAATTGGAACAATCTGCAAGTACTGCTCAGCCAGTCATGAATAGGCCAGCCTCACCAAATACCTCTGTAAATAAATCTCTCCCAAGAAACCTATTGGGTTCAAAAGTACTAAAGTGGATGTCTGACCAAAAGACCCACGTATTGACTATAGTCAGATCCAATGGCGATGTGAAGTATATATCAAGGAAAGAAGCACTTGGCCTTAGTGTTGAAGATTTGCAGGATCTCCTTGAACTTTCACTGTGCAGGGATGAAGATGACACAAGTTCCAAAGAATTTGAAGAAGAATTTAAAAGGCAAGCAAAGGAACTTCTGATGAGGAATAAAGATCCAGAATAATGAAAGGTTTTGGCATTATCTGTTCCAGGGGGAGATTGTTGGGATTGAACACTACCAGAGGAACAGATAATGAAAGCCAAAACCAGATCATGACAGTGGATTCACAATAAGCAGCAGTTTACACTAAGTCTTCTCCCTTGACAGTGATTATAACAGCTGATGATCTTATATCCACTGCCCGAATACAACTGCTGCTGTTATGTCTAACTACTGATGAAGCCTAGAAGACTGCTGGAAACTAAGCACTGCTGGTACAAACTGCTATTGACAAAGCACTGCCCAATCAAGGACTGATCAACCTTGAGGAAAGCACTGATGATTAGAGAGAGCAGTAGTTTAGTATATCATTTATTTCATGTATAGTCAGTTGTTAAGATTAGCAGTGTTTGTATAAGACAGTAGATACAGGTTGTTAGGCTGTTAGACGTCGCTTTCATGGTGACGTCAGCTGAGATACCTCAGTGGTTTGGATTGTCTATAAATGGAACAGTACTCTGTACTGTTACATTTGATTCGTTCTGAGAGAATTCTTCTCCTCAGTTCAATCCTTTCATCTTGTGCAATCCAACCTTAGGGCATCATGCTGAGGGGGAGCTTAGTTTGTATGCATGACTGTAATCATTTGATTTGCTTTGTAAAATCTTTTGACTAAATGAATTGCATATGCATTTTCAAAACTATTTTCTCCTTTGATTGTGTTTACAAAGTTTGTTATTCATTTCCGCTGCACTTTACATTGTTACATACTCATTCAGTGTTCAAACCATACAAACTAACACAATCATAAGAGCCTCCGATCCTAACATATCAGATAAACTAGTAGTACTGACAGGAGTTCAGTACTCAGACAGACAGCATGTTTAGGACACAGATTGAGTCCCAGAACCAAAATTATACTAGAACCTTATATGAGAAAGTAAGGGTTATGATACTGCTTTCCGAGTGACAAACGAACACTAAAAACTAGCTGAAACTAGCGAAAACAACATAACTCAGCAATATTCAGCATCTTATAGCTTATGTAGTAATCCGAATAACACCAGAATGTTCAGAATAGCTTGAAAAGCGTTTAAAATATTAACATGACATACTTACATAATACACCATACAAGACACTAATGTTAACCTCTTTAAGCGATCTGGTAATCAAACGAATACCCGAACACAACTAGAAGCATATTTTGAACTAGTTAGCAATATTTTTATGACAATGAAACTTGATAGTGTCTAAAACACTATGTTTTACATCTATAACAATTAAACACCTAAACCTTCTAACTTACTACACATATAACATACTTATAACACTTAACAAGTTTTTAAACAAAACCATACCCCCCCCCCCCCCTCTTCTAACCTTCCCCTAAGGGACCCCACACCCTAATCATGTTGACTAAACATTGTTTAGTCAAAGATCCTTTCTTAAGAACCTAGGGACAATAGTTTGGAGGGAACTTATGGACCAAAAGGTTAAGAACCTTATCATCATCATATAATCCTCATTTATCACATAACACAAAAATCACAACACACTCTCTCCCTCTCCTCTTGTCTTAGGCCGAAACCACACACCCACCATCTCCTTTCATTCATTCAATTACTAGTAATTTCAAGGCTCTCACAAGGTGTCTAAAGGTGAAGCAAGAAGGTGTCAGGCTTGGAAGTTGAAGGACAACACTTTGGAGCTTTTATCCACCATCTTTTCTTCATTTTCATCAATCTTGTTCTAACCTAGCCTTGTGCTAGTAGTAAGTGTCTCTTGAACACATATAAATCTTAACGAGTTGATGCTACCCGCGCGTTGCGGCGGGATGTTGATTATGAATGTTTATTATTATTATGTCAGATAGAAGCGAAAATTCTTTGATTTTGTTCTCTATTTGAAGACGATGCCATCTGTGGTTTAGATTAGAGTTGCGACTTTCATTCTAATTAGTCGCGAATCATGTTAGTCGATAGCAAAAAAAGGTGACGCACCGTTTGAAGAAAGTGTTGGTGAATTAATTATCATATACATCATTTGTTATGCATGTCGGTTGCAAAAAAATATAACAATACGTGATGCATCGTTTAACGAAAGTGTTGGTAATTTAATTACTATATACATTCTTCCATTCTAAATATGTCGGTTGCAAAAAAAGTTATGCACCGTTTGAAAAAAGTATTGTTAGATCATTTGTTGTACATGTCTGTTGAAAAAAAATTCCCAGCTTTTGATTTGATGCATTAACAAAAATAAGAATGTGGTGTATTAAATTATGTATTTGATATACAATTGCATTGTAGTTAAAATATTATAATGTATCATATTTAATTAAAATTTACTGCTAAGCATCCTTTCGGTAAAGGATATTATGTATTTGATATACAATTGCAATGTAGTTATAATATTATGATGTATCATATTTAATTAAAATTTACTACTAAACATCCTTTCGGTAAAGGATATAACGGTTTGGATAGGTGCACGGTAACATATATATATACATATGTAACACCCGTCTCATTTGTTTAAGATTTTAACATAAAATACACATTTTTAAAACCAAATGCATCATTTCATAAAGTTAGACAAAACGGTAAGTTTGCATAGTAACAGTATTCTAGTTAACTAACTAACTAGTTTAAACAACGGAGACATCAAGTTAAACGTTTACAAAAGGAACATTGTTGATAACAAATTTAGATTAACGCGAAAGCTTCAAAACGTTGTGTTCGGTTCTTGGATTCATGCTTGATCGCCATCCGGAGTGAGACCAACATCACCTAATGTCAAAATCACGTTAATTGTTAGTTTTGACAACATGTATAATGAAGTTCTAATGCCAAACAATATAAACAAAATAAAATTTCAGAGTTTTGGGTCTGTCGCGCCCCGTGACAGATTCCACCTAAGCTTTCACGGGCCGCGAGCCCGCGTGTCGCGACAAAATAAGTGTCTCCCTCCGCGTGCCACGGGGGAGACTATTTTCCAGCGGGTGCAGGCTCTGGTCCTGCATTTATGCCCAACTCCATTTTTTCCAAAAATTCAAACTTCTAATGCACATAACTTTTTATCTACAAGTCCGATTTAGGCGATTCTTTTTCCTACGCGTCCATAATTTAATTACCAACGAATCTATCATTTCTATCATATCAAAAATTCAGTTAACGGACCAAATTCCTATAACTTCCTATTGTAATTATTCAACCCTCATAGTTTCGCATCATATTTATGTAACTCGTAATTTGTGACCTTTAGGCATAATTACCCGTTCCATGGGCTTATGATCATCGGCGTATCATTACCAATTCCATGGTTTAACGCTTTTGTTATCCACAATCGCTAAGTGACATTCAAATCACTTCCGTAATAACTACTAGACAATTACTTGACCCGTTTGGCTCATTTATGGAATCCTCCATTTTCAATGACTACCAAACATTTTCTTATCAAGTTTGACTTATTTAATTAGGTAGTGATCATCGTCACTTCTACTAACGCTACTCTTTCTTAAAAACACAATTTCAAACGACTATAATATTCAAGTAACATAATGTAACGGACCTTGGTTACGTACCTTTAAAGCGCTCCCTTCAAACGCGTATCACCACCGGCTTGTCCGCTTGACGTCCCGGTTTCCTTGGCTATAGAGTTCAACAACAAATCGTTTAGAACTTGTCACACCCCGATATTTCTACTTATTACCGGTGGGCCCGGTGGGGAGTAACGTGACGTAGTTGATATCATCATAGTCAAACAACACCATGTAAATGCACAGCGGAAGCAAAAGATAAAATATATTACAATCCGATTCAAAAGTAATATTAAATATCACACCGGAATGTAAGATGGATCCACAGGCGGATCTTAAACAAAAAGATAACATTGTTCAAGAGACTTTAGGCATCTAGGCTTGCGAGACTCTTTATTGATGCTAAGAGTAGCCAGCCCATTCCGACTAGTACCTGCACTTAGCCTTTTTGAAAAATACGTCAGTTTACACTGGTAAATACAATTTAACTGACTCATTTTGAAAAGGTTAAAAATTGATTTGAATGCACGTGGCACAAATATTTTATAACTTGGGACAATTATTTGAATATAATACTTGTAAAAGAATTACATGTTTCTTATGCGTTCAGTAGCCCGGTTCGTGTCGGGTTAAAGCTTAATAGACACACCACATGATATAGTCCCGCGGTGGGTTGTTCCCGTTACCAGCGGTTATACCTTGTTATTTATAAATGCACTAACGGGTGTACGCCTACACGCGCGTGCTAAGGTCGTGGCCATTTCGTAAAATGATGCCAAGGATATCCGGGACATGGTCATTAACTTCCCAAAGGCTTTAAGCAAACAAAACAATTTAAACGGGCCGATTAATATCAATTAACCACCATACGGTTAAAGATTTAATGCCCGACCAAGCGGTATTTTATATACCGTACCCCAAGCCCGTATAAGGGAAAATAAGTTAAAAGTATTTACCTGAGCTAAATATAAATTCATTCCCTGCCGTATATCAATTCAGCAAATACAGACAGCTTTTACTGGGCTCCTAATCTGGAACGAAGGTTTTTAATAACCTATTAGAATCCTAACGGGTCTTTAATTAAGCCTTGACTTAGACCGGTTAGTTCTTAAAGGAAGATACAGTTCAAACGCATGATAAAGCGAAGACCGGATTAAAATGTGGTTTTTACCCGACAAGCTTGTATGCTTGTTTAAAATGGGTAACTTAAACACATTCTGGATTTTGAGACAAAATGATATGGTTTGACCCGTTTCGGCTAATATATGCAAACTAGTTACATAAGCCGATCCGAACGTGAAAAGTGCGTAACGAGTAACTAAAAGAATCATACACAGGTTTCCTAAGTTAATATGCCTTAAATATGTTGTGATATCAGTAGGATACCTTCCATTATGCCTAAAACGAGTTTAATCTCAATTTAAGCCCCGTAGGGGTATTTTGGTCATTTTAAAGATTATAAAAGAGATTAAATAAAGTTATAAGACTCGGGTCTGAAATAATCAGTAAAACAACTTAATTTAATAGGTTATATCAGTTGGTGATAAGTCTTGTATGCCAAAATGGTTTTAAACCCATACTAGGTGTTTAATACGCGTAAAAAGCCGTTTTAAGCGATTTCCAGGTTATACAGGAAATCTGAGTTTTCTGATCAGTGTATAAAGTTCAAAATACTTCATTTATTATATAAAATTAGTAGCAATTGGATTTGTGTCAAAATACTATGTAAAACTCATTTTATACACAAAAAGGGAATAATCGGTATTAACCGAATCAAAGTGATAACCCCATGTTATGATCAGTTTAAAAATAATTAGAAATCTTCAAAAATCCCAAAATATTATATTACATCAGTGGGTAAAAGGTTTGGTGTCAAAAATTGGGTTTAGATAGGCTTTACGCTAATTACGCTGTTTAATTAACAAAAAGCTTTCTAATTACGCTATTTGGCATAACTCCTAATCTAGACCTCCAACTGATATGAAATTTTAGGGACATGTTTATAAATCAATAATAAAAATTATTGTCCTTTCACATTTCTAAATTTCTCATTTTATGGTCAAAAGGGCATTATGGTCAACATTAAGCAATTAACGGAAACATGTAAACGAATTGGACAATCAACGATCCAACCACAGAGGGTTATACTATCATGTAACCTGGTCCTAAGGAAGCTCTAAGGCATTTCCAAACCCATCTAAATCGGGTCAGAACTGAAGTCAAAGCAAAAGTCAAAGTTTTGCGACTTTCGGTTCTGAACCGGGTCTAAACAGAAAATTGTCTGATCAAACAAGCTTAGACCAGTTCTTATACTTACTAACAAGTTATATGAGTGATAAAATAGGTTACATTCCTTCTACATTGCTAATTATGCGTTAATTCAAAAATTATGCTTCTGTTGACTTTTTAATACAAACTTTGACCCGACAAAAGATCTAGTTAGAGCGGGAATCACAGGGTGCCCTTTAAAGGGTTTATTACCCACATAAATACCAACTTATAACTACCTTCAATTTGACTAATCACTAGACCCTTGCTGATTAATCAATAAGTCAAACCTTAATTACGACGGTTTGACTTCTAGGCTAATAACTAAGCAAAACTCAATTAAGGAAGGTCAAGGGTACTTACCAAGGTCTAATGCACGACCAGGGATGCTTAGAGAAGGGCCTTGAGCTACAGAATTGATCAGGAGAGGAGTTGTGAATGAATGAACAAGAATTGCAAACAATGGGGCTTATATAGTGTTCTTGATTCACTAAGATCATGACAAGTAAGGCTATACATGTTCCCTGATCATCAACAAGTGTCCCTAGTGCCTAGGAATCATTTTAGGCAACCCCTGGTGGTGTTAAAGGGCAAGATGTGTCGTTTACATGGGCTGAACAACCAACAGTCGATTTTCTGCATCTGGGAGTGGCTTACGGACCGTAAGGCTCCCAGCTTATGGTCCGTAAGGACCTGGTCAGCCAAACACATTCTTTCAAAAATTGACAGTTTGGCCCCTGAACTTCCAAATCTTGATTTTAAGGTGCTTTCTTGCACTTGTAACCCCCAAACTTGACTTTTAAGGACTCCAACTCATAAACTAACTTTGTTAGATCCCCGGTTAATCATACGATCACCGAAAAGTCTTAAATTTCGACGTTGACGCTTTTAACCCCTCATATACGAATTCTATCATAACTTTCTTATACGATAACCAAACTTGATGAAATTTTTATCATACATTCTAATGAGCATAATCGTTACAAAGCTTCAGGTTTGCTAAAAGGTCACTCAGAGGTATACTTTAAACATGTCGACATAATTAACCCCTGTAGTTTGTAATCTCTCACTTTCTTTCACAATTAGCTTCGTATGATCCATGATTTATTCGTTTAAGGGTATAAACATCATGTAGGGTTATCCTAAAGTATATTTATCCATTGTTGACATTTTGAACCCTTATATTCACATACTTTCCTTGTTTGTCAACTTTAGTCCCTCAAGAGTATTCTTCTACACGTTCAAAGCTTATGACACGTGTCAATACATTATAGGACGTGAATTTTTAAGGTGTTACATCCTCACCCCCTTAAAATAAATCTCGACCTTGAGATTTGCTAAAATTACGGAAGTAGTTTTTGTCGAATAATGGACTTGACTTCCATAGTATATCTGGAACCTTTCCAAGCTCTCAAAGTGACCCCTATATTAGGTACATGTATCCTTTTGGAGCTTCTTAACCTGTCGATCCTCAATCGATACAGGATGCTTATCACATCATAAGTCTGCATATCATTATGCGATAGTGCTTCTTGACTTATTGGCAAACCACATCCTTAAATCGTTAGTGTGTTAATGTATTGTGAGCTCCGCCAAGCCCCTTAAATAGGTTTTAGCTTATAAGATACTTGATCTTGATACATTCGATTTCCTTCGGATGATTCTATATATTCAGAGCTTAACTATCCTGATAATTTTAACAAATTTGGCACACCCTTCCTGGGTGATATCTTTTGTTGAACCTTATTCCATAACAAGAGTTTAGGAGGGTTGATACTTTCATAAATTATTGGTTTTCTGCCGAATACTGGCAACTTACAGATGATTAGGGATTTGTATGATCTTATTCGTTGTTTCCAATGCAACTTTCAGATCCTGATAAGTGGACTTCCCAAAGTCTCGTCCATCCAACGGATGTTTTGATATTTCATCTATACAAGGTCTCCAAAGGTGATACTTATATAACAACTATTATAGAAAAGCTTATCTTAAGGTGAGATGGTTATTCCAACCATTGCTCAAAACTAATCTTAAGGAGTAGCTAATCCTTACAGTTAGTCGAACAAATCGACGATCCTGGGCAGTTGATGGCGATTCGTAATCGTTGCCTAATTAGGGTTGCGGTAAACAATGCATAAGCAAAATGAACCGTCTTTCATAGTTAACTATACCGAATTCTCAGGATATTGAGTTAGGCTATATGAACCCTCTGTTTTAAAACTTAGTTAATCAGGGTTTCGATTCTTCCAATGATGGTACTAGCCGTCTTGGAGATTTCATAATAATACAGCCTTAAATGGGATATAAATCTTAACTCTTCCTGCCTCTCAGGGGTAGACAGGGTAATCTTAGGAGAAGATAATCAAGATACTAGGAGGTTACAGAGATTTTTAAAAATCTCAGGCTCCAATTCATCCATCATTGCTTGTGACAAATAAGTGACACATTTATGTTACAAGTCCAAGAATTCCTTAATCAGGAACATTTACTTGACAATTCCATTCTGGATATCTCCTTTGAATACCATTAGTTGACTTTAGCACCATATGACCTATCGGAGTATCTTTGTGGTCCCATGCATTAAACCTCCATACTGATCAGGCATGGAAGCAATCGATGGAACTTATTAAGATACACCAATCCTCATATGACGCTTTTATCATACCATCGGGTATTCGGAATCGACAGAGATCAAAGTGATATCAACTACGTATGCTGACGCACTTCTTTTTAGGGAGGGGAAACTTCTAAAATTCTATGACTGAAGGTTTCTGGCAGGAACCGAAGAAATGGTTCTTATGATTTGCCTGTGAGTTTTACCTTATACTTAATATATGGGTTTCTTAGGGGGAAAATTTCTAAAAGTTTGCTAAGCTTATGGTCTTATGAGAGACTTAGCAGCACCTGAACCCAAACGTAACTCTTAGCAAATAAATCACAATAAGGGATTTATCTAGTGTCATTATTAATGTGAACTGCCTCTATTCATACATCAGGAGGGTTAGGCGCCTCCATTCTTAATCCTTTTTAAACTTAGCTGTAAAATCTTAGACAACTTTAGGGCAGTCTTAGCTTTGACTGGTTATTTCTTAATCTATGCAACGTGAGTAGCTGAGGTAGATCCATAATGGATTTATAATGAATGGGCTTTGAAACCTTAATGTGCCCCTTCTTAGCCGATGCTAAATCATCAATATATATATAGTGCATTATGCTTAGATTCTAGGTTAACTGAGTAAGAGCACTATTTCAACCAATGAACCAAGGTTTGGATCATACTGCCAATAGTTTATAGCTCTTATGGGGGAGTTGGAAAAATTCTTATTCCATCTTTTTCCATTTCGCGACGCGGATAATAGGTTTTCTAACAAGGTCCTTAAAACTTGGACCATCCCACAATGTACAAGAGGATCCTTCCTGCGGATTTCATTAATGTCCTCACTAATTAAGGGTATTGCCATCGGATGACTGTGATGTATACCTTACCATGTCCTTTCCAGCATAACCGCTGATATACCTAATGGTTTCTACTTCATCCATCAATTTCCTGAAATCGATGGCCCCTTTTTACTATTGAAGTCTCTTGACTTCTAAGAGACGAAGTACTTTTAAGTACATCCTAAAAGGAAAGGGGCTTCTTGCCACATATGATTTTGTTTGGGTTATTCTTCGCAATTGAAGCATGAATAAAGCTCTTTCTCATGAGCAGCGACATGTGTTTTAAAGCGAACATCATTCGGCTTCTCGAACCTTTTCATGACTTTTCTCATAGCCTTTCTAACAGCTGCGTTAATTACCATTTTGGAGATTAACTCTATTAACATTGAGGTTCACATTGGATGCAACATTAACATTTGTCGCATCCTCAGCATTGCGACTGTTGTTTGCCTTATCTGAGTTTCCATGCTCGAATATTTGGTATTAAATACTATGTTTAACAAGTGTTTAGGCAATCCATACCCAGTATCTCCTTGAATGGTCAAAGGCTCACCATAAGGAGTTTTGATAACTACATACTTCTTGTTACACCCACAATATGGGCTTGGTCACACGACGACCAATCCATTCCTATGACTATATCGAGTCCTTATATTAATGAAAGCAAGGATAGCGGAAAGAGAATGGTTCGTAATGGATATAAACATCCATCTAATGTTGTTGAAGCAGTCTCTGAGGTACTATCGACCAATTTTACTTTGTACTTAACGCTTAGAATTTTAACAGGCAGATTTAATGATTTACAAAATCTATTGTCTATGAAAGACTTATCTGAAGCTGAATCAAATCATATTCTAGTATGAGCGTTATTGATAAAGAAAGTACATGTTGTGACATCGTCATCCTGAATAGCCTCTTGAGCATTCATCTGAGAGCTTCCAGCTTTGGTCTTCTTAATTTCCTCAAGCTTTTTAGCGTATTTAGGGCAGTTGGTCTTAATGTTCCCTTTTTCATTGCAACCATAGCAGGTTGCGTCTCCCAATCTCTTGCAATCCAAGGTCTTATGCTCCTTGGACTTGCAGATTCCACAGGGTAGGGGCTGAGATTCATATCTGCATTTCCCGAGGTGGTATTTCCTACAGGTTTTGCATCTGGTCTTTTCACCGGTCTGCTGTTTGTCCTTTAACTCCTTCCCAGACTTAGTTGCTCCTTCCGTGGCAGCCTTAGGGCAATTAGTACTGATGTGGCCCTTTTCGCCGCAGCTGAAACAGTTTGCATTCTTTATGTCCCTACATTCGTGGGACTGGTGGCCAGCTCTTTTACAGATGCCACATTGCTTTATCTTTTGGTTTGATCGACACTGTCCCCAGTGTCTTCTTTTGCAGGTTTTACATTCGGGTTTTGCCTCCTTTGGTTTGGACTGGTTATAGCTTGAACCGGTCTTACCCTTTTTGTAACCCCTATTTGGAGTTTTATCGCACTTTCGCTTATGATCCTTCAACACACGGTCCACAGCGTTATTTACGGTTGTCTTTATCATAGCCTAAAACTCGGTGCTTGTTAAATTCAGTCTTGCATCATCATTCTGATCAACTGGATGATTGTGAGCTTCAGAGGAGTCAGCCATGGTGAAGCTTTGAAGGCTACAAATCATGTAGTAATAATTTGCTTAATTATATTGGATTGTCGAATTGATGATTAAATAGCCATGGTGCAAATAAACCATATAGGCCAATAGATAGTATTAAATTTATTTGATTATGTTTTGCCTAGGTTTTTAAATAAACCATCTTTGGTGTTTAAACGGAATATAATCCTTCATATTTCTTAGACAGGGGACATAAATCACGACTGTCAATGTCGCACCGGCATTTTATATAGCACCAAGGCTTGTTCCAAAGGACTCTTGATGGCACATGAGCCTTGTCACTAGGGAAAATTTTAAAACATAATCGATGATTCCTTTGGATCAGAAAATTTCATAGTTCATTGTCTTAACAAGAGATTATGAAATAAAACTATCTTTTTCATGTATACATCTTTGCCCGAAGGTATTCATCCTAATGGATGTTTTGATGTGTTCATCATGTTCGATGTTTATTAGCCATGGTCCCTCTTGATCATTTACGCTAAATAAGGGGTTTGGAAGTTCCTAATATAAAGATGACAAGTGTGATTTTATTGCATCACCTTTGTCAGGAGTGTTAACACGTTTTCAGATGTTAACAAGGATCTGAATCTTTTTTTAAACAGGTTTTACCATCTTAGCTAGGTCTTTAATGACATTCAAGCTAGGTTATACCTTTTAAGATTCTTTTTAATGTATACTGGCAGGAAAGGAATGATACTTATTTTATTCAGGGTTTATAATTATCCTAAATTTATTTAAAATATAACTATGGCACAAAAGGCCAAGTCACAAGGGCAGCTTTAAATTATATACCATGATTTTGCAGAATCAGGTATTTAGGCTTTGAACGTTGTTCATTGCCTTTCTTGACAGGGAGTTGTAGGTTACGACTATCTTTTGTCTTGTATGACAATGAATATGGCCCGTAAGTATTACATCCTTAATGGATGCTTAATTCACCAAATAAGAAAAGGATTTCGGAAGAATCCAATATAAGGATGAATTATGTGATTGAATCACATCTACCAGGAATGTTAACATGTTTACAGGTGTAAACAAGGTTTTGAAGCTTTGGAATAGGCTTATGTAAAATCACCAAAATTTATAACCCATGGTTTTTAATAACCATTTTAATTAATTTGATAAATATATAATTGTTCAGGATCCTTATCATAAATCCTAAATTATAATGGCGCAAAAGGCCTAGTCACGTAGACAAGTTTAATTTATAAGCCCAGATTTTATAGAACCGAGGCATTAAGGTTTGAATCACAGTTCATCACTCTTCTTGACAGGGAGTTATAGGCTACTACTGTCTTTAGTCTCAGAGGACGTTAATTATAGCCCGTAGGCACTTCATCCTTAAGGGATGATTATTTCAAATAAGGAAATTAAAAAAGATGGCCTGCGTGACTTTAACGATTCACAGTTTGCCAAAAATGTTAACATACTTACAGATGTTAACAGGGATTGGAATCTTTTGGATATGTTTTACCGTCTTGGCCATGTCTGCAATGACATTTAGGCTAGGTTTTACCTTTAAGATTCTTTTAATATTTAACGCAGAACAATCCTAAATTGAGATGTAAACAAGGATCTGAATCTAATTGTGGAACTACCGTCTTAGCCCTGTCTTAAACGACACATGAGCTAGGTCTTGTCCCTTTTTAGATTTTTCCATCTTGTTATAATGGTAGATCTCATAATAGGAACGTTATTTTAAATCTAACCGTCCCATTAAAATTTAAATAGGTACAGGGTTGCCCTAATCGGGACTTCTAACAGCAATGACTCGCCCATGCAGGGGCTAATCAGAAAAATAACAAAGTAAACAAATAAAGGACAAAACAAATCAGGAATAGTCCTAAGTTCTTTATCTAGACTCAAGAATAAAAATGTGCAATCGTGTAACTGAGATTAAACACAAAAGGCTAGTGTTTAATTCGCTCAGTGTTGGCTCTGATACCAACCTGTCACACCCCGATATTTCTACTTATTACTGGTGGGCCCGGTGGGGAGTAACGTGACGTAGTTGATATCATCATAGTCAAACAACACAATGTAAATGCACAGCGGAAGCAAAAGATAAAATATATTACAATCCGATTCAAAAGTAATATCAAATATCACAACGGAATGTAAGATGGATCCACAGGCGGATCTTAAACAAAAATATAACATTGTTCAACAGACTTTAGGCATCTAAGCTTGCGAGACTCTTTATTGATGCTAGGAGTAGCCAGCCCATTCCGATTAGTACCTGCACTTAGCCTTTTTGAAAAATACGTCAGTTTACACTAGTAAATACAATTTAACTGCTCATTTTGAAAAGGTTAAAAATTGATTTGAATGCACGTGGCACAAATATTTTATAACTTGGGACAATTATTTGAATATAATACTTGTAAAAGAATTACATGTTTCTTATGCGTTCAGTAGCCCGGTTCGTGTCGGCTTAAAGCTTAATAGACACACCACATGATATAGTCCCGCGGCGGGTTGTTCCCGTTACCAGCGGTTATACCTTGTTATTTATAAATGCACTAACGGGTGTACGCCTACACGCGCGTGCTAAGGTCGTGGCCATTTCGTAAAATGATGCCAAGGATATCCGGGACATGGTCATTAACCTCCCAAAGGCTTTAAGCAAACAAAACAATTTAAACGGGCCGATTAATATCAATTAACCACCATACGATTAAAGATTTAATGCCCGACCAAGCGGTATTTTATATACCGTACCCCAAGCCCGTATAAGGGAAAATAAGTTAAAAGTATTTACCTGAGCTAAATATAAATTCATTCCCAGCCGTATATCAATTCAGCAAATACAGACAGCTTTTACTGGGCTCCTAATCTGGAACGAAGGTTTTTAATAACCTATTAGAATCCTAACGGGTCATTAATTAAGCCTTGACTTAGATCGGTTAGTTCTCAAAGGAATATACGGTTCAAACGCATGATAAAGCGAAGACCGGATTAAAATGTGGTTTTGACCCGACAAGCTTGTATGCTTATTTAATATGGGTAACTTAAACACATTCTGGATTTTGAGAGAAAATGATATGGTTTGACCCGTTTCGGCTAATATATGCAAACTAGTTACATAAGCCGATCCAAACGCGAAAAGTGCGTAACGAGTAACCAAAAGAATCATACACAGGTTTCCTAAGTTAATATGCCTTAAATATGTTGTGGTATCAGTAGGATACCTTCCATTATGCCCAAAACGAGTTTAATCTCAATTTAAGCCCTGTAGGGGTATTTTGGTCATTTTAAAGATTATAAAAGAGATTAAATAAAGTTCTGAGACTCGGGTCTGAAATAATCAGTAAAAAAACTTAATTTAATAGGTTATATCAGTTGGTGATAAGTCTTGTATGCCAAAATGGTTTTAAACCCATACTAGGTGTTTAATATGCGTAAAAAGCCGTTTTAAGCGATTTCCGGGTTATACAGGAAATCTGAGTTTTCTGATCAGGGTATAAAGTTTAAAATACTTCATTTATTATATAAAATCAGTAGCAATTGGATTGGTGTCAAAATACTATGTAAAACTCATTTTATACACAAAAAGGGTATAATCGGTATTAACCGAATCAAAGTGATAACCCCATGTTATGATCAGTTTAAAAATAATTAAAAATCTTCAAAAATCCCAAAATATTATATTACATCAGTGGATAAAATTTTTTGTGTCAAAAATTGGGTTTAGATAGGCTTTACACTAATTACGCTGTTTAATTAACAAAAAGCTTTCTAATTACGCTATTTGGCATAACTCCTAATCTAGACCTCCAACTGATATGAAATTTTAGGGACATGTTTATAAATCAGTAATAAAGATTATTGTCCTTTCACATTTCTAAATTTCTCGTTTTATGGTCAAAAGGGCATTATGGTCAACATTAAGCAATTAACGGAAACGTGTAAACGAATAGGACAATCAACGATCCAACCACAGAGGGTTATACTATCATGTAATCAGGTCCTAAGGAAGCTCTAAGGCATTTCCAAACCCATCTAAATCGGGTCAGAACTGAAGTCAAAGAAAAAGTCAAAGTTTTGCGACTTTCGGTTCCGAACCGGGTCTAAACAGAAAATTGTCGGATCAAACAAGCTTAGACCAGTTCTTATACTTACTAACAAGTTATATGAGTGATAAAATAGGTTACATTCCTTCTACATTGCTAATTATGCGTTAATTCGAAAATTATGCTTCTGTTGACTTTTTAATACAAACTTTGACCCGACAAAAGATCTAGTTAGAGCGGGAATCAGAGGGTGCCCTTTTAAGGGTTTATTACCCACATAAATACCAACTTATAACTACCTTCAATTTGACTAATCACTGGACCCTTACTGATTAATCGATAAGTCAAACCTTAATTACGACGGTTTGACCTCTAGGCTAATAACTAAGCAAAACTCAATTAAGGAAGGTCAAGGGTACTTACCAAGGTCTAATGCACGACCAGGGATGCTTAGAGAAGGGCCTTGAGCTCCAGAATTGATCAGGAGAGGAGTTGTGAATGAATGAACAAGAATTGCAAACAATGGGGCTTATATAGTGTTCTTGATTCACTAAGATCATGACAAGTAAGGCTATACATGTTCCCTGATTATCAACAAGTGTCCCTAATGCCTAGGAATCATTTTAGGCAACCCCTGGTGGTGTTAAAGGGCAAGATGTGTCGTTTACATGGGCTGAACAGCCAACAGTCGATTTTCTGCATCAGGGAGTGGCTTACGGACCGTAAGGATCCCAGCTTACGGTCCGTAAGGACCTGGTCAGCCAAACACATTCTTTCAAAAATTGACAGTTTGGCCCCTGAACTTCCAAATCTTGATTTTAAGGTGCTTTCTTGCACTTGTAACCCCCAAACTTGACTTTTAAGGACTCCAAGTCATAAACTAACTTTGTTAGGTCCCCGGTTAATCATACGATCACCGAAAAGTCTTAAATTTCGACGTTGACGCTTTTAACCCCTCATATACGAATTCTATCATAACTTTCTCATACGATAACGAAACTTGATGAAATTTTTATCATACATTCTAATGAGCATAATTAATCGTTACAAAGCTTCGGGTTTGCTAAAATGTCACTCAGAGGTATACTTTAAACATGTCGACATAATTAACTCATGTAGTTTGTAATCTCTCACTTTCTTTCAAAATTAGCTTCGTATGATCCATGATTTATTCGTTTAAGGGTATAAACATCATGTAGGGTTATCCTAAAGTATATTTATCCATTGTTGACATTTTGAACCCTTATATTCACATACTTTCCTTGTTTGTCAACTTTAGTCCGTCAAGAGTATTCTTCTACAATTTTATGACACGTGTCAATACATTATAAGACGTGAATTTTCGAGGTGTTACAGAACTCTTTTCATATCACTTAACGCATTTGTTCGCCATAATATATAAGTATGCGTTTTAGTTCAAATTTCCAATATTTAGCTTTCTTTTAGGCATTTTTACAAACACCTTAAGAGCATAATTTTACACAATTTACTATCAAATTCATAACTTGTCATTTAACCAAGATTAAACATCATTAGGTAAGTTCATGTCAAATTTTCACATCAACAAATCTGAATTTACTTCATAGAGTTCAAAATACACTAGAATGATAACTATAATCCTAGTGTTTAACATGCTTTTACAAAACCCACTAATCGCCTACATTGGTGATTATGGAATTCACAAGGAATGAGCAAAATTTCCATACGCTAATGACTAGGGTTTATTCCTAGACACTATTTCATTCCAAATTCATCCAAACAACAATCATGCAACACAAATTTCGGATTTCATGTGTTCCTCTAGAGTTCAAGATGAAATCATTCAATGAAAGTTTACATACCTTATGATCCCTTTACTAAGGAGATCACTAATCTATGCTTGGATTTCGTTTTGGAACTGATTTGATCCTTCAATTTGGCCTATGTAGCAAGAATTAGGGTTTGGAGGAGAGCTCTTAGTCGCCCTCTGTGTTTAGTCGAACCAGACACACACAACAGTGTGTGTTTGGGTTTTAATTTTTTTTTTGTTTTAATAAAACTTGTTTCAAATTTGACACCTTTAACCCTCCAACTATCATTAGGTTTTTATTTTAGGTGTTTTTAACCCACTAACATGTTACTACAAGACTTTCCTCTAACTAGGTTATTTTTATTCCTAGTTAGTTCATTTTGTTTATTACAAACATTGTATTTATAATAAAAGGTTTATATTTTCGGGGTGTTACAAGTCCACCCCCCTTAAAAAGGATGTAAGTCCCGTGAAACGGATCTTTCAATGATATCAAACAACACCAAGTTTGTGCGGAATCCAAACTTGATGTGATTCAAGAATAAACACGAAAAAAATGAAATACGAAGAACACAACGAATCACCTTTAAACACTTGCACACGATTCTATTACTATCAACTAGCAAAACCGTCTAGTACAAGTGCTCACAAACAATCGCCTTCCTCTAGCTCTCTCTAGGAATTTCTGTAACTAGGAGGTTCAAACCTAAAAACAAGTTAAAAACTTGTTTATATACTAACTCAAGCCCAATTCCCTACATGGGCTCCCCTTGGGCCTGCTTGGTCCACGTGGCCTAAAGCTTGGCCCAAGTGACCTATAAAGGTCCACAACCTAATATAAACTAACCCGGTAAGGCCCAGCTCGTAACCATAGCTCGTTGTATTAATTTGATGCGTCAGTCTCACACTTTAGGGCCTAACAATCTCCCCCTAGACTGATGCCATCAAATTGTCTTCATACCATGAATTCAGCAACGTCTTCAACGAAGTCTATGGTTGTCTCTATGCTGCAGATGTTGTGGAAGTTCTTGACTTCTGAACTCTCAGCACTGGGTCTCTTTCTTCAGCTCTTGTGGTTAGCTTCATATCAGGATCTCGATCAGCATTTGCTTGAAAATCTTGTGAAAAGAATGTGAGAGGAGGATTCTCAGCAGCTCTTTTCTTCTTCAATCTTTGTCTTTCAAGCAGATTCATGGTACTTCTTCAAATGTACTTTCACTGTCAGACGGCGTTTCGTATCCGGTTCTTCTGACTCAGGTACATCTTGCTGTTGTGCTGCTTCAGGCTTCTTCAGCAATTAACAGCATCTCAGTCTTCATCAACCCCTGTTCTTGATTGAAATCAAGTTCTGCACATGCTCACAAACTCATAAGCAAACATTTCTTATGCAACAGGGAGAGTACCATATGAACACTAGGTACATCCAAGTACTTGTACTCGGATTTCACAATTTAAATTCTTTCAACTTTTGATGATCAGTCAAATCTTCAAGAACGGTTACATTTTTAATTTTAAGAAAACAAATAAACACTCTATTTTTGGATTTTTGGTTTTATAGAAAAGCAAGACACTATTTTTTTTTTTTTGTATTTTTGAATTTTTGTATTTTTTTTATTTTTAATTTAAGAACTAAAAACAAATAAAAAACTCAAAATATAAACAACTACCATAATATACAATTACAATTGCAATGGGATCAAAATTCGTTCTCAGGCAGACTAAGGAACACTTTTCAGTACGAGCCTAATCAAACTGATCTATGCGATTGCCAATATGTTTGTCCACTTAAACTTTAACGCTCAACTTTCAATTTTTCAACTTCGTGATATGCTTTAGGTAATATTATACTATTATATCCGTGTGTCCCATTCCAAGGCATACCCCCGCGATCAAGGTAAGCACAACGATTCATCGTAGCAGGTGAGTATACTGATGTCATCCTTTAAGATATCCTGACTGTGTCTAGGTCTGCATATAATCTGTTTTATCATGTTTTGATTTTTAACAATGAACACCCAAATAAATACTAATCAAATCCTGGAAATATAAACAGCACACTCTATCATGCAAGTATCTTCCCTACCACATATTTCACAAGTCCAATCCAGATTTCTGAAATCTTAACTGGGAATAGGTTGAGAAGAGAACAGAATAGATCTTTTGCAGAGATGGTATAATATACAGATCAAATGAGTTTTTCTCAGTTTGATATAGGTTTCTTGGGTTTCTTTTGGGCACTTGAGGGCCTCTTTCGGGTGTATTAGATCTATAGCGCGACAACGTACAGCTAGGTCAGCATGTATCTGGATGCAGCAGAAGCTGTCGTTGCCTAGCACCTCCAGGTCAGCATATATCTGGATGCAGCAGAGGAGGTACACGACTTTTTCAGAGAAGATTTCAGAATCAGATCAAAATTGTGTGTATCGGGACAACATGCAGACATTCAAATAGAAATGAGCTAATTCCAAGTGACTTTCTTTCCTGGGGTCATGTACAATTTTAGTTCTGAACAGAAAGACATCCAAGATATCCCCGGATGATTCAACAATATAAAGACCCGAAACCTCAGATGTTGGCTATCTATCAACGCAAGATTTAAGACCATAAAATCATACGCCGTTGATATGTTACCCACATGGTACATAGTTCGTTATGTATATATCACTTAGTATCTTTTATCATGTTGAGCGTCAAGCCTATCGACATATCGCAGTAGATCCTAGTCTTTTCAGCTATGGCACCTTACATGTGTTAGTCAAACCCTTTAACACGAACATTTATTTCACTTCCCATATCATGCAATCTTTCTTTTTGGCTTTTTCATTTTTCAAATGTTTTTGTATTTTTCTAATTTTCTCCCCCTAAAACAATACATATTTACAGCAAACTCTTTTTGTATTTTCTGAGTTTTCTCCCCCTAAACTCTATATCTATCTATATGTTCCTCTCCCCCCCTAAATTTGTGCATAAATCTTGTATTTTTGCGCAAATTTACCATTAACTAGAGAAAGGACAATTTATATACAAAGTATAAACTAAGAAAAAGAGAAAAATATTTTTGCTTAACCGTTCTGTCATCAGATTGAAGACTAATCAAATTCAATTCAAAGTACTGAATTTAAACGGTACCTTTTGCTGATCTTTTCTTACTTCTCTAATCTCCTCCAAAGGAAACATATCATCTGTAAAAAAAAAATTTGAACTTTTTGCAACAGTGAAATGTTACCCGTTTTGATCTCTGGAACAACCGCTATCAACATTCCAGAGATTGTCAACAGTTCCTCCTTGGTTGTTCCTGAAAAATAAGGAGATTAGTAAGACATTGGTACCCAGGCCATCGTGGTCCTGGGTTTACCTGAAGCATCAAAATAAGACACTTCTTTCAAACACAAGTCCCCTTTAATTTCAAGGATTGGAGACGTTGCTGCTTTGGATTTGGGTTTCCAAAACTGTTTCGGTCTAGCAAACGCATTTGTTGCCTTCGGTTGAGCAACTTTAGCTGTTTCAGGTTTGTTAGTTTTAGAAACACGTTTTTGTTCCTGAACAACCTTGCGTTTGTTTTTAGCAGCGTTCCAATCCCCATCAGAAGGTTTAACCTTGGGATTCACATTCTTCATTGCCTTAGGTGATGATACCTTCATTGGCTTGGAATGATTGTTATCCTTTGATGTAACCCTCTGATTTTGCATATAGTAGGGTACATAGGGACGCCGTGTGCAGTTTCTAGCAATATGACCCACATTTCCACAGTTGTAGCAAGTTTGTCTTTTCATTGGAAAGACATTTTTAGCAGCTTGATTTGCTCTAGCAGGTCCTGAAGGACAAACCGGTCCTTTTTGTGTTGGATGTGCCTGCACATTCATTTCAGACGAAGACGAATTTGGGTGCTTGTATTTGCTATTTGCAGAAGTCTTGTTACTCTGAAAATACAAAAAGAGGAACATATAGATAGATATAGAGTTTAGGGGGAGAAAACTCAGAAAATACAAAAAGAGTTTGTTGTAAATATGTATTGTTTTAGGGGGAGAAAATTAGAATTCCAAACGACAATGTATGTCTCTGTTGTTTCTGATGATGTTCCTTCAAACCAAACCCAACTAGAATTCCCAACACCCCAATTGTCACAAAAAGTTCTCTTAATTCAAATAACCAGTCGATCAAGAAAAGGGGTTGAAGATGATGAAGGTGATCGTTAAACCGTGATGACCGGAGGTTTGTGATAGTTGTAGGTGGTCGGTGAATGATTGACGATGATGATGAGTCTGATGAAGATGGTAGACGGTGAACGTACCGGCAACGATGATCGGAGAAGATGGAGAAGATGGACGGTCGGAGTCGGAGAAGATGACCGGAGTAGTAGGTGGTGTTCGGCGATGGTGAACAGAGGTGGTGGTGTAGATAATGGCGATGTGTTTATGATGATGAACGACGGCTGGAGACGGAGTTGCAGGTTCCGGCGATGATTGTTGCGACTCGGAAGATCAATGACTCGAGACCTTTGATGATTGCGACTCGAAAACAAAACGAGATGACTCGAGATCTCGGTTGCGACTCGTAATCGAGGTTGTGACCGTGAAGAGTCGAGACCGTTTGAAAAATCTCAAGTCGAAACCGTGATTGCGACTCGAGACGGTGAAGATTACAACTCGAGACCGTGTGAGGAAGATGCGAAGTCGAGACCGTGGTGAAAGATGAATCGAGATCACGGTTGTGACTCCAGAAGAATGAGGACTCGAGACCTTATCAATGAATGACGATGAGATCTGTTTCCTGGAAAAGAGATTTACGGTGGTTGCGACTCGTAATCGAGGTTGCGACTCAGAGGAGAATTCACTCGAAACCGTTGAAATGAAACTGTGAAGATGGGACTCGAGATCAGTAGATTGCGAGGTATGTTGTCGAGACCGGTTAAGATGACTCGAGATCAGATGATATGGAAACTCGCAACCTCAAAATGTTTTGAAACAGATTCTAGTCAACCAAAATATCTTTTAGAAACAAATATTTTCGGAAACTGTTGGAAGTTTGTTCAAGGATTTAAAATCTTATCAAAATTATAAAGTATTTCCAAATCAGTTTAATAAAAAATTTAATCCTTTAACACACAAAAAATAATCAAAACACCAAAATATGGCTAGTTTTCAATAGAATCCCGATGAACACTTCAAGAACACGAAGAACGTGATGAACAAAAAAAAAACCTAATTCTTGAATATTTGATATCAAACCGAGCCTAGAATAGGTTCTAAAGGCTCTGATACCACTTGTAAGTCCCGTGAAACGGATCTTTCAATGATATCAAACAACACCAAGTTTGTGCGGAATCCAAACTTGATGTGATTCAAGAATAAACACGAAAAAAATGAAATACGAAGAACACAACGAATCACCTTTAAACACTTGCACACGATTCTATTACTATCAACTAGCAAAACCGTCTAGTACAAGTGCTCACAAACAATCGCCTTCCTCTAGCTCTCTCTAGGAATTTCTGTAACTAGGAGGTTCAAACCTAAAAACAAGTTAAAAACTTGTTTATATACTAACTCAAGCCCAATTCCCTACATGGGCTCCCCTTGGGCCTGCTTGGCCCACATGGCCTAAAGCTTGGCCCAAGTGACCTATAAAGGTCCACAACCTAATATAAACTAACCCGGTAAGGCCCAGCTCGTAACCATAGCTCGTTGTATTAATTTGATGCGTCAGTCTCACACTTTAGGGCCTAACAAAGGATTTCGTCCTCGAAACCGAAATACGTACCGAATAATGTTGGGTAGAGACGTCGCATCTCCTCTTCGGATTCCCATGTAGTATCCGAACCCTTTCTATGCTCCCACTTGATCTTCACTTGATTAATTTTCTTGTTCCGAAAACCTTTAATCTTCCGATCTAGAATCTCAATTGGCTTTACGGCATAATTAAGGCAATTGTCCACCTCGATGTCATCGTAGCGGATATAAGCCGTTTCCTCAGCTAGACACTTTCGGAGTTGTGACACGTGAAACGTGCCATGGATTCCGCTCAATTCTTCTGGTAATTCAAGGCGATATGCTACCTTGCCAACCTGTTCAATTATTTTAAACGGTCCAATAAACCTCGGGCTTAATTTCCCTCTTTTTTCTGAACCGAATAATGCCCTTCCATGGGGATACTTTTAGCATAACTTTGTCGCCCACCTGAAATTCGATCGGTTTTCGTCTTTCGTCGGCATAAGACTTTTGTCTGTCTTGAGCCGCTTTCAAATGAGCCCGAACCACGTCAATTTTCTCGTTAGTGGCTCGAGCTACATCTTTATAGGCCAGTTCACGCGGGCCCACCTCACCCCAACACATCGGGGTTCTACATTTTCTACCATATAGCATCTCATACATGGCCATGCCGATACTGGCATGATAACTGTTGTTATAAGAGAATTCTGCTAACGGTAAACACACGTCCCAACTACCCCCGAAATCGATAATACACGCCCTCAGCATGTCCTCTAGTGTCTGTATCGTTCTTTCACTCTGTCCATCCATTTGAGGATGGTTTGCAGTGCTAATAAATATTTTCGTTCCCATCTGGTCTTGGAAATATCGCCAAAAGTTCGAAGTAAACCGGGTATCCCTGTCGGACACGATGGATACCGGTACTCCGTGGCGTGCCACTATCTCATTAGTAAACACCTCCGACATCTTTTCTAATGTATAAGTCTCACGTATTGGAATAAAGTGAGCACTTTTCGTTAGTCTATCAACAACTACCCATATAGCATCAAATCCTCGGTTTGTCTTTGGCAATTTGGTCAATAGGTCCATGGTGATGTGTTCCCATTTCCAAACTGGAATATCCAAAGGTTGAAGCTTACCATAGGGTCTTTGGTGTTCTGATTTGACTTGTAGACATGTCAAGCATTTTTCCACATACTTAGCCACATCCCTTTTCATTCCGGGCCACCAGTAATTTTGTTTCAAATCGTTATACATCTTAGTTGCTCCCGGATGGATGGAGTAACGGCTTTTGTGTGCTTCATCGAGTAGAAGCTTTTTAACTCAACACGAGTTAGGAACCCATATTCTGCCGAACTAGGTTTTCAACCCATTGTTATCATCCATTAACTCTTTTAGTTGGCCAACGATTCTTTCTCTCTTCCAATTTACCTCTTTCATTGCTTCAACTTGTGCTTCTCGGATTCGCCCGAGTAAACCCGAGGTCACAACAAGCTGCATCGATCGTACTCATATCGGCGCATAGTCTGTCTTCCTGCTCAAAGCATCTGCCTCCATATTTTTAGAAGTACTTCAAACTTTTGTGGGCAGTGAATATAGTGCACTTTACTCCGTATAAATAGTGCCTCCATATTTTTAGAGCAAATACCACCGCCGCCAATTCAAGATCGTACGTGGGTATTTCTTTTCGTGCACCTTCAGTTGCCTCAAGACATAAGCTATCACTTTGCCTCGTTGCATCAAAACACAGCCGAGTCCCAATTGGGATGCATCTGAGTAAACCACCAAATCATCGACTCCATCCGATAGTGTTAATACCGGAGCATGGGTTAGCTTTTCCTTAAGCATTTGGAACGCTTTTTCTTGTTCAACACCCCATACGAATCTTTCCTCCTTGCGAGTTAATTTAGTTAACGGCGAAGCGATCTTGGAGAAATCTTGAATTAATCTCATGTAGTATACCGCAAGCCCTAAGAAGCTTCTGATTTCCGAAGGATTCTTCGGAGGGCTCCATTTTGACATGGCTTCTATCTTTGACGGATCTACTAGTACTCCATCGGCACTAATGATGTGACCGAGAAATTGTACCTCTCGTAACCAGAAGGCACACTTCAAAAATTTTGCATATAGTCTTTCCCGTCTGAGTGTCTCTAACACCTCTTGTAAATGATGCGCGTGATCCGCCTCTTTTTTCGAATATACTAGAATGTCATTGATAAACACAATTACCGACTTGTCCAACATAGGTTTACAAACCCGGTTCATGAGGTCCATTAAAGTCGCGGGTGCATTTGTCAACCCGAATGACATCACGAGGAACTCGTAATGTATGTACCAAATACGAAAGGCCGTCTTCGGCACATCTTCTTCCTTGACCTTTAACTGATGATACCCCGATCTAAGGTCAATCTTGGAAAACCAATTCGCACCTTCTAGTTGGTCGAATAAATCATCAATTCTCGGGAGCGGGTATCGATTCTTCACCGTGAGTTTGTTTAACTCCCGGTAATCGATACACATTCGTATGCTCCTGTCTTTCTTTTTCACAAACAATACCGGTGCGCCCCAAGGGGACACACTCGGCCTTATAAACCCCTTGTCGAGCAAGTCTTGAATCTGAGACATCAATTCTTGTAACTCCGATGGCGCGAGTCGGTACGGCGCCTTAGCCATAGGTTTCGCGCCCAAAACCAATTCGATTCTGAACTCTACTTCCCGTTCAGGCGGTATTCCCGGCAAGTCTTCCAGAAACACATCTTCATAATCACGTACCACCAGTACGTCTCCAATCTTCGGCGATTCTTTCTCCGGTTCACTCGCATATATTATAAATGCTCTACATGCGCGCCTCATGAGCTTAAGAGCTATTATCATCAAACAAATCACGGGATTGCCTCCTTTCTCACCATAGATAGTAAAGCGTTTTCTGCTCGGAGACGTTAGTCTTATCTCCTTACGGAAACACACGACCTTCGCGTGATGTCGGGATAACCAATCCATCCCAACAATTACTTGGAGTTCTCCCATCGACATCGGGATTAAGTCTATCGAGTATTCTTCGCCATCGATACTCAAATTGCAGTTTTGACATACATCACATACTATAAAGCTCTTATTATCACCTATTTCGACCTCTAAGGGCATAGGTAATTTTGTTAATAAGAATGAAGGATGTCGAATAAATCCATGTGAAATGAAGGATTTATTCGCACCCGTATCAAATAACACACGTGCAGGAAGTGAGTTCACAGCAAATATACCTGAGACCACATCGGGTTCTGTCTTTGCTTCAGCGGCGGTTAGATGGAAGGATCTAGCCCTTGCCTTTTGGGTCTCCACTGGTACATCTTTCTCGTTCTTTTTCTCGACCAATTCCGGGCATTCATACTTTTTATGACCCGGCTGATAGCACTTGTAGCACACCGAAACTTTCCCTGGACATAGCGAGGCCTTATGCCCCGTCTTTCCGCATATGGGGCATGGTTTATCTTTAAAGCGACATTCGCCTTTGTGCCCCTTTCCACATACTTTGCAATTCGGTGATCCACCCTTCACATCCGTCTTCTTTACTGACTCAGTTGTTCGTGCCTTCTTTGTAGGGCTCGGGTTAACATCTACTGCCCTTCGTTCGCCCCGTTCAATCTGCTTTTTGAGTTCGATTTCTCGTTCCCGAGCAGTATTTATGATCTTAGTGAGCGTCTCATACTTGGAAGGAGTCATGAACTCCCAGTATTTAGCACTTAACATATTATAATAATAATATATCTTATGCTCTTCATTCGTCAAAAGCTCGGCACAAAACCTTAATTTGTCGAGAAAGATGCCCATAATCTTGTCTATCGATTCGCCCTTTTGCCTCAACTGGATAAATTCCTCCTTGATTCTGTTGATGACTGCCTTGGGGCTATGGTGTTCAAGGAATGGTGCCTTAAACTCATCCCAAATCATAGCCTTTGCAGCTTCGGCCCCGATCTCCTTCTTCATATTATCCTACCAGTCCTTGGCTTGACCTCTTAACTGACCCGTACCGTAAGCTACAAAATCGCTTACATCACAGGGGGGGTCCTTTCAAACACTCCCTCGATGTCGCTTAGTCACCATTGGCATATTATCGGATCGACCTCCCCATTATAAATTGGCGGTTTGCACCATGAATGCTTTGTATGAACAAGCCTTCCGTTCTCTGGACTTTTCCTTAACTTGGTTGGCATTTTCTTCCAACCTTTGGATTCGTTCCTCTACCACATTAAGCACCGTGTTTTGGATTTTGTCTATAAAACCAGATAGACTATTCTCAATTGCCTTCCTTACTTCTTCGGCAATCACTCCTCTCATTTGTTCGGTGACCACCGGCATCGTATCACCATTCCCTCCATCGGCCATTTTGAATCTGAAATGTTTATATTCATTATTAAACGTTTCATTTTATAACATATGCATCACTCGTTTTGGTTTAGCCAAGTTCACCACTTGCTTAAACCATTCATGTTTAGTGCACTTTCCGGGTTTGAGTGTGTTAACACGCTCTTCCCATGCACATCAACTCGGATTTCTTTCTTTCAATAATGTAATAAAATCTACTGGATAATTAATTCTTACCGGATGTTTGATTAAGCTTTGAACCGAACACACTTTGTTAATAACCTTGAGCTCTGATACCAACTTGTAACACCCGTCTCATTTGTTTAAGATTTTAACATAAAATACACATTTTTAAAACCAAATGTATCATTTCATAAAGTTAGACAAAACGGTAAGTTTGCATAGTAACAGTATTCTAGTTAACTAACTAACTAGTT
The DNA here is from genome assembly GCA_030545235.1 of Helianthus tuberosus. NCBI lineage: Eukaryota > Viridiplantae > Streptophyta > Magnoliopsida > Asterales > Asteraceae > Helianthus > Helianthus tuberosus. Next base: position 97,751,836 of record CM060377.1, read on the forward strand.
TAAACATTGGAGACATCAAGTTAAACGTTTACAAAATGAACATTGTTGATAACAAATTTAGATTAACGCGAAAGCTTCAAAACATTGTGTTCGGTTCTTGGATTCATGCTTGATCGCCATCCGGAGTGAGACCAACATCACCTAATGTCAAAACCACGTTAATTGTTAGTTTTGACAACATTAAAACACGTATAATCAAGTTCTAATGCCAAACAATGAAAACAAAATAAAAATTCAGAGTTTTGGGTCTGTCGCGCCCCGCGACAGATTCCATCTATGCTTTCGCGGGCCGCGAGCGACCCCTGCGTGTCACGACAGAATAAGTGTCTCCCTCCGCGTGCCGCGGGGGAGACTGTTTTCCAGCGGGTGCAGGCTCTGGTCCTGCATTTATGCCCAACTCCATTTTTTTTCCAAAAATTCAAACTTCTAATGCACATAACTTTTTATCTACAAGTCCGATTTAGGCGATTCTTTTTCCTACGCGTCCGTAATTTAATTACCAACGCATCTATCATTTCTATCATATCAAAAACTTGGTTTACGGACCGAAATCCTATAAGTTCTTATTGTAATTATTCAACCCGCATAGTTTCGCATCATATTTATATTACTCGTAATTTGTGACCTTTAGGCATAATTACCCGTTCCATGGGCTTGTGATCATCGGTGTATCGTTACCAATTCCATGGTTTTACGCTTTTGTGATCCACAATCGCTAAGTGACATTTAAATCACTTCCGTAATAACTACTAGACAATTATTTGACCCGTTTGGCTCATTTATGGAATCCTCCAATTTCAATGACTACCAAACATTTTCTAATCAAGTTTGACTCGTTTAATTAGGTCGTGATCATCGTCACTTCTACTAATGCTACTCTTTCTTAAAAACACAATTTCAAACGACTATAATATTCAAGTAACATAATGTAACGGACCTTGGTTACGTACCTTTAAAGCGCTCCCTTCAAACGCGTATCACCACCGGCTTGTCCGCTTGACGTCCCGGTTTCCTTGCCTATAGAGTTCAACCACAAATCGTTTAGAACTCTTTTCGTATCACTTAACGCATTTGTTCGCCATAATATATAAGTATGCGTTTTAGTTCAAATTTCCAATATTTAGCGTTATTTTAGGCATTTTTACAAATACCTTAAGAGCATAATTTTACACAATTTACAATCAAATTCATAACTTGTCATTTAACCAAGATTAAACATCAATTAGGTAAGTTCATGTCAAATTTTCACATCAACAAATCTGAATTTACTTCATAGAGTTCAAAATACACTAGAATGATAACCATAATCCTAGTGTTTAACATGCTTTTACAAAACCCACTAATAACCTATATTGGTGATTATGGAATTCATAAGGAATGAGTAAAATTTCCATAAGCTAATGACTAGGGTTTATTCCTAGACACTATTTCATTCCAAATTCATCCAAATAACAATCATGCAACACAAATTTCGGATTTCATGTGTTCCTCTAGAGTTCAAGATGGAATCATTCAATGAAATTTTACATACCTTATGATCCCTTTACTAAGGAGATCACTAGTCTATGCTTGGATTTCGTTTTGGAATTGATTTGATCCTTCAATTTGGCCAATTTAGCAAGAATTAGGGTTTGGAGGAGAGCTCTTGGTCGCCCCCTGTGTTTAGTCGAACCAGACACACACAACAGTGTGTGTTTGGGTTTTAATTTTTTTGTTTTAATAAAACTTGTTTCCAATTTGACACCTTTAACCCTCCAATTATCATTAGGTTTTTATTTTAGGTGTTTTTAACCCACTAACATGTTACTACAAGACTTTCCTCTAACTAGGTTATTTTTATTCCTAATTAGTTCATTTTGTTTATTACAAACATTGTATTTATAATAAAAGGTTTATATTTTCGGGGTGTTACAACATAGTCGCTCATTTCACAGGAAAATTTATTGCATTTTTGTGTGTGTGTATATATGAAGGGTTGCGACTTTTGTAAGGGGCGCGATATATTTAAAAGTAGTTTAAACGTTTGAGACTTTTTGAAGGGGTGTGATACATAAAGAGTTGTGACTTTTTGTAAGAGGTGTGATATATTTATTTAAAATTAATTTGTAGTGTTGTGACTTTTCATATGTATATATAAGAGGGGTTTTTTTTATTGTAAGGGACACAATATATTTAAAAGTAGTTTAAAGGGCTGTGACTTTTTGAAAGGGTGTGATATATTTAAAGTTATGACTTTTTGTAACAGTTGTGATATATTTAAAAGTAGTTTAAAAAGTTGTGAGTTTTTTTGAAGGGGTGTGATATATTCAAAACCTTTTATTCAAACCATTGTGTCTATATCTAAACCTTTTGGTAAATGTGTTATTTTTTAAAAGTTGCAACTTTCATTATAGAGAGTCAACCCAAGTTACTTTTTATAGGGTTATATAATATAATATATTATAATATTCTTTCATAATCTTATTTAAATCTCAATCTCTACTTATAAAAAAATGTTGATCCTATCTTGATAACGAAGGGAGGGGTTTGAATTGGGTAAAAGCATTCACATTCAAGGCATCATATTGTGAGTGTGGGGTTTTTAAAATGTAAAGAGTATAAAAAGTAGTTGTGAGTGGAGGAGAGAGAAAATATTACTGTTCATCTGTATATTTGGGGGGACACTGTTCACCCACTATAATTTTTTAATATATATTGAAAGTGGTTGTGAGTGAATGAGAGAGAAAAATGTAATATATATTGAAAATGAGAGAGAAAAAGTATTTGTTTTTAGTGAAAATATATTGATATAGGAATTATTTTTTAGTGCAATGTATGTATATTTTTAGTGGATTAGATGTGAATGCTAAGGAAGTTATATCAATAAACATCTACCGTTAGAAAAATCCAGAAATAAAGCTACGATCTCCTACTATCCAGTCCACGGAAACCCCTACACCAGCAGCCTTATTGGCTTAAATCCACCCGTCGATTCTGCTGACTCCTACTTGTCAATGGTCTAATTTCGCTGCCTACTGTCACTTTCGCCCACAATCGAACGATCACCACTTTCTCTCTCTAAAAGTTTTTGATTTTTAGCTGTTCTTCCAGATTCGTTGCAACAAATTGCATGCTGTTTGGTTGATTTTACCTGGAAATATGAAAGTTAAAAGGTTTTGTAGAAATTATTGGCTACATTAAGTTTACGGTTGAAACAAACAATCTTGTTTAATTATCAAGCTTCTCGGTTGATTCTGGATTGAAGTGTTTGGTAGGACTAAGAAAGACTTTAGCTGATGGTTGAATTATTCTGGATTGAAGTGTTTGGTAGAATTAAGAAAGACTTTAGCGAATGGTTAAATTTGTGGTAAAGTTTGATAAGAAAACATATTATACAGTCATCTGTCATTGTATGCTATGTCTTCTTGATTCTTGATAATATGATACAAGTAAGACTTGTAACACTAGTAGTAGTGGCTCATAACTTTTAGTTCGGCACTTGTCATCAGAAAAATAATGATAAGATCTCTGAATGAAATTTCTCTCTACTTTGTACAATCAAACTAGCATTTATATGTATGTTTTAGAATTCAGTAATTAAAAAAAAGTTCACCTTTTCTGTTTATTAATGTAGGCTTTGGATATTAACTGTAGGTTGTGTACCAAGTCTCTTTGGATCTGCAAGGAACTTTTTACGCTCTTGTCGTATAAAGGCTGTTTGTGTGACTCCAAGGACTATCCTTGCCAATTACTTAAAGACAAGCCTATCCATTCGTTAAGAATTTTCTCATTGGTGTCTGAAACCAGCTTGATGCCTTTAGCCGTTTCACCTCAGTGGCAAGAGAAAGCCAGTGGTTTCTTCTCCTCTTCAGGTAACTAAGTTATCAATGACACAACTACAGGTGGCAGTTTCGACTCATATACCTAAACACGTGGTTGGTTAGAGTCGTGTTTTATCTGAAAGGGTGAAAACCGTTAAAATTATAGAACTTAGCTTAAATAGAAATAGTGTCAACGGGGTTGAAAGTCACCCAAAGGGGTTTCAGATGCTTAAATTCTCTTAAATAACTTTATTAAAAAGTAGCCTCTCTATTCCTATGGGGTAGAGGTAAGGCTGTCTACATCTTATCCTCCTCAGACCCTATCTTAGCTTTGCTATTGCTGGGATTTACAAAGTATGATGATGATAGTTTTTATAATCTTATTTAGTATTTTGATTAATTTAAGAAGTTCAAATAAATGGAAGAAAAAGTGTTGACTGGTCACCCTGGCCTGACCTAACTTGTTACCCGGCTCGCCCATCTTGGCACATCTACTCAGAACTACAGTCAAAATTTTGTCTTATTTTACTTTGCAGTTTTCAGTTTTTCAAAGTAAGTTTTTAAATGACGCAGGGACAAAGCTGAAAGAAGCTGGGCAATCTGCAGGATCATTTGTGGGTGAGGTTGCTAAAGATGCAAAAGGCAATGTTTCTGAAGTAGCAGAACGGGTCGGGTCAGTGGTCAAAAGCCGATGGTCACTTTTTCAGCAACCATCCACAAGACAGGCGATGCAGGAACGTCTTGTCTCCGCTGCTGCTACTACAAGTTATTTTCTTCGGAGGGGTGTATCAGAGACTAAAGAGAAGGTTGTTGTAGGGAAAACTAAAGTGGAAGAGGTAAGTACTAATCTAACTAGATTGTGTCGTCACACCATTTTGGATATCTACAAATCTTATATATGTGTGTGAGTTATTTATTAAAATATATAATGTGTGTGTTTAATCTTCTAAAGACACAAATACTGTGGTAATACCAGCAAAACAGTGTAGTTACTTCTTAGATAAACTTTGAAATGTGAGTGCATTTGTAATTTAATATATTGTTTAACCTGATCATTTGCATCTGGGAAAATTATTATTGTCAAGGTGGCAAAGAAGACTGCCCAGAAAAGCAAAACTCTATTGACTGATATTGAGCGGTGGCAGAAGGTATTTGTTTCCCATTACACCCTTGTTTGTTTGCTCTATCGGTTAAAGATGTATTGACTTTACTTTTGCTTTGATTTTGTAGGGTGTTGCTAGCACCGATGGTAAGTTCTCTTGTGACTTCTGGCACAAGAACCGAAAAAAGTGTGATATGTCTTTCAACTTTATTAGTCGGTTTGTAGCTGAGACTTCGATCTGTTTTATTCAGTGTTTGGTGTGCCGATAGAGGTTACAGTTCAGCGCCAAGAATCCAGCAAACCTATTCCTTCTTTGTTGGTCAAATGTGCAGATTATCTCGTATTATCAGGTATGATTACAGCCCATTTTATATATAAATTGGCTTATTTAAGCTATGCTTATCTTTAGCAGTTCAAAAGGCTTAATATAAAATATCTAACTAAAAGGGAAACAGTTGAAAGTCATCCAGAATGTAATCATGTATTCAAATGCTCAAAAACATTCTGAATTGCTTTATTTAAAACAAATTATAGTTTTATAGTCAATCTAACATATTAGTTAATAGTTATTTACAATATCCATAAATAAAAGAATATTAAGTGTTTGTGGGTTGCCCGACCTGGCCTGACCCAACATGTTCTGAGCGGTACTAATAATTCACCCCGCGCGACCCTCTCATTTTGTCATTTTAGAGCATGATGAATCAGAATTTTTTCTATTTTTGTTACATGTTCTGCTGATGAGTTTGTTTCAGGCCTGAATTCGCCTGATTTATTCAAGTCTGAAGGAAACAAGAGGGCAATCCAGCAACTTGTGTCGTTGTACAACCAAGGTGGTAATTCTGGTCCAGTTTTGGTTAAATTTTTATTTTATTTAGTGTGATTAAATGTTTCTTTTGTTTTACAGACTTAAATGCACCACTACCTGAAGGTGTGAACCCAATAGATGTTGCCGCTCTTGTCAAGTGTTACTTGGCCAGCCTTCCACAGCCATTGATCACTTTTGAACTACGCAATGAAATCCGAGGTGCACGTTCTAGCATACCTCTGATGAGAAACATATTGAAAAAACTTCCAGCAGTTAATTACATGACACTGGAGCTCGTTACTGCATTATTGCTCCGTGTTAGCCAAAAATCGCTTCTTAACAAGGCACTCTCTCTCTCTCTCTCTCTCTCTATACACACACAATAATGCTAAGATATTCTATTTTCTAAACTAAATGCAATTAATCTTATCGTTTGTAACATATTTCTGCTGGAAGTTAAGATAGTATCTTAAATACAACTCACCAATACTAAACTAATTCTGTTGCTCGCCAAAAGATAGAATTTATTTAGGGTTATGGTAGGGGAGATTGGAAGCATTTGATTTTGCTGTTAGAGAGGTGGCAGTTTTGACCCCATTTACTTATGAACGGGTTGTGTTTTATCTCAAATGTTAAAATTAGCTAGATGGTTAACTGATGAAAGCCGCCCAAAGTCTATTTTAATGCATATGATCTAAAGTGTAGCAATCAAAGACACAGATTTTTACTGTCATTATATTTTTTTTGTTATCATGGTTAACACATTAATTTTCTAAGAGGTTTAGGAGAATGTTTGCTGGTCAACTCAACATGAACTGGACCATTTTTACTCTTTACTGAACCTGCTCAAATCTCCCATTTTGCCACCTCTAGTAGCTAATATATAACATATGATATATAGTTTTCATGTAAGCTGTTTTTCAGAGCATTTATTGTTGCTAGGGTTCAAGCCACACTTATCTATCTCCCTGTTTCTCATGACGGATTTTTCTCTCAGCATGATTTTCCTTTTAAATTTAGGTGTTCAACTTATGTTTATGGCATACCTAGTTACCTACAAAGCTATACATACTGTTGTTGTTTTATGTGTTAGCATTAAAATTATTATTTCAAAATTACCCTGACTAGTTCTTTCTGTAAATGCTATTTTCAACCTTATGCCCAAAAGGGTCAACACAGGTTGAAAGTATAAAACTTGTTAAACCACTTTTAATAATAAGACCACTGTTTTAAAATACCAATTTTATGTTTGGTGGTGCAGATGGATGCTGGAAGCCTTGCCATGGAGATGGCTCCTATTATTATGTGGCAAAAGGGACAGACACCCGAAACTTATAAACAGTATTGGAACCAGCCATCAACAACTCAGTCAAACACAAATGCTGCTGATCCTGTACAAAACTATAGCGAATGGGATATGCTTGCAGGTTTGTCTTCAATTTCATCTACTCCTTTACCTAATTTCTTTTTGGTCGATTTGTCAAATAGTCCCTTTTTCAGTAAATGTGGCAACTGAAAGTTAAAACTAGTCATGTTGAACTTGCTCAACTTGGGTAAAAGGGGTAGAAGTTTGGAATGAAATAGATCAAACTGTATAAATAAATCTGTCGAATGGTCAACCCTATCTGTTTTGAATCATACTAAAAGATTGTCATTGATGTCTACTTTTGAGTATTCAAAGTTAACATTATTTAGTATTTACTACTCTCTTTCTATATTATATAAACTTATATATTCTAGAGATGGAAGTTCCAAAAAGAAATCTATTATCAAATTTTACTTTTAGATTTACAGTTTCTGAATGGCTCTCACTTTTGATGTGTATATATGATGAAATATTGTTGAAATGTTTGTTCCAGAGGAGAGTGAAGATATGGATGTATCTTCGGCGATTCCATTGGATGATGGTGTGACAATAGACTTGGGTGCCATAGAGGTTTTAAGGTGTTTAATAGAACATCACAATGCCATCTTCACTGATGCGAATGAGACTGTTTGGAGGTGACCAGTCAACATTTCTTAATCATTTTTCTTCAATATTGATTCAACGTTCTGACCAATATTTCTGAAATCATCAACTTACCATTAAGTTTGGAATTTTTTTGGAACTTCATTTGGTTTGATCTGCTGTAAATTTAGGTTGGCTAGAAGTGGTATGCAAAGGATTGTTTTGCTAGTTTGTATATTGGTACTTTCCCTCTAAAAGTGTACTTTTTATCCATTTTAAAATATTTATAATAAATAATATATTCCACCATCAGTGATCTAAGAGTGGAAGGGGCCGGAACGGACCTAGGGAGAGGGTTGAATGGGCAGGCGCACCCTTTGAAAAATTTTTTGGTGTATTATATTGGGCAAAATCCCAATCGCACCTCATGAAAATTTGGTTAAACCCTTTGTTCGCACCCCTTGAAAGTGTTTCTTGGGTCCGCCACGGAAGGGGCACCCGAGGGTACTACCCTAGCCCCGTCTAATCCTGCGGTGCCATGTCAATTCATAACTCAAGTACCCTAGAAGCACAAAACAATGGTGGCCGGGTACACTAGAACTTTTTATTTTATTTTTTAAATTAGATAAAGGGTAATTACAAAATCGTCCTTTAAGTTGACACCAGATTACAAACTATGTCATTTGCCTTTTAATAATTACAGAAAACATACTCTGTTTACAAACCCTGTCACGTTATGTTTTTTTTTACTCTAGCTTAGTTAATTTTCATGGTTAAGTCTGAACAAATGGACCCGACATGAGGGTGTTTTGGCCATTTTTATCGCAACCCCTGACCCCTGCCTCGGGAGGCGGCCGACCGCGGCCTACTCAGAGATGGTGGTATCGGTGTTTATCATTATTTGGCAGCGGAAATTTCATCAGGACCGTAGTTAGGAAATATTTTATCAGAGTAAAACACCACATTTTATAATAATAAACATATTGGGATAAACCCCAAGTTTTTGTTACAAACAAGTTTATAGGGATCAACCCTAATTTATTGAAATAAAACATCTTTTTTATTTATGTAACTTTTATAGCCACTTTTTCCAAGCCTTCAGTGCTGTCTAGCTGGCTTCTATTTGGCTTTCACATTTTGTTACCTGAAACGCGTTTAAAAACATTTTGTCAGTGGGAAATACTGGTGAGTGAATCCTAATTTAATCAAGACAGGTTTTATCAGTGTTACAGTATTGAGGGCAATCTCGCATTTACATTTGTTTATTTTTCTACTTTAATTACCACCCACGGTACTGTCAACCCGACTTGTGGTCATGTTACTACTCACAGTGTAGTAACAAATTTTGTATACAAAACCCCAACATACCGACGATAATTGTAGAATACAAATACTCAATCACTGTTAGTTATAAATTAAAATAATTGAGGTTTTGTAAAAACAATTTACAAAAAGGATTACTTACATTGCTACTTTAGGGTTTTTCTTCGTGATTTCCTGGTTATTATCTAATAATTAAACAATGCACACGCGTTAGTATATTAACCCAAAATTTACATTAGTTATACCCTCCCCGAGACAGAACTCCAACGACTACGTCGGGCAGAGTCTCGACAGCCGTTACGGAGCAATAGATCAATCGGGCAGCATATCTAATACGTAACCGGGGGTTAAAATTCTTACAACGAGGCAGAACTTCGTTATTTTAGGGGGGGTATTATGCCCGATATTATATTTGCTATGCAGAAAATAGAGAGAGAATTCGAGAATTGAGCGATTGTAAACTGAAGGCCAACGACCTCTATATATAGGTATGATCGTCTACCTTGTCGCGCCCCGCGTAAGCCGAAGGCAAGGCCTTCACGGCCCGCGACGTAAGGCGTGTAGGGCATAACCTTGACCGGTCATTGGAATAGACTCGACACGCACTCGACACGTGGCGGCACCGGTGAGGCCTGGTGTCCAGGCGCTCGCGGTCCGCGTAAACTCAAGGGTAGTCTGTCGCACCCCGCGACAGACTGTTTTTATTTGTTTTTCTTTTATTTTTAATTATATAAAGGTATTTAGGGTCTGTTTTCGTATACGGGGTGTATTTTAGGACGTATAGGGATATTCTAAATATATTAGGGGTGTCGGAAATATTTTAGGAGGGTTGTTATATCCTCCTCATCTTGTTTTAGAACTCGTCCTCGAGGTCTACTGGAATAGGTGTGGGTATTTCCTCTGCATCTCTGATGCAAGCTCCCATGTGTGTTCTGGTCCTCTCTTGGAATCCCATTTTACTTTGACTAGAACTAGTCTCTTATGTTTGTGATTCTTGACTTTTCTGTCGTCAATCTGTAGAGACTTCTCTATAAATTTAAGCTTTTCGTTTACCTTTATGTCCTTAAGAGGTACTACTAATGATTCATCGGCTAAACACTTTTTGAGATTGCATACATGAAATACATCATGTATTTCTGCCATTTCCTCTGGCAGTTGTAGCTGATAAGCTACTGGTCCTATTATTATGATAATCTCAAAATGTCCAACATACATGGGGCTTAACTTTCCCCTTTTGATGAATCTTACCACTCATTTTCAGGGAGAAACCTTTAATAATACCTTGTCTCCTTCCTGAAATTCCAACGGCTTTTGCCTGTTGTCAGCATAACTCTTTTGTCTATCCCGTGCTGCTTTTAGTCTTTCCTTGACTTGGGATGATTTTGTCTGTTGTTTCTTGTACTATCTCGGGTCCAGATAGTTGCTTTTCTTCAATTGCTGCCCAACAGACTGGAGTTCGGCACTTTCGTCCATAAAGTGATTCGAATGGTGCAACATTGATACTGGTATGATAGCTGTTATTGTAAGAAAATTCTATTAATGGTAAGTGATCGTCCCAATTACCTCCGAAATCAATTACACAAGCTCTAAACATATCCTCCATCGTCTGAATTGTCCTTTCGCTTTGTCCGTCCGTTTGAGGATGATAAGCAGTGCTTAGATTTAACTTGGTTTCCATTGCTTTTTGGAAACTAGTCAAAAAATGAGAGGTAAAACGGCTATCTCTATCAGAAACAATTGATAAAGGAATTCCATGTAATGATACTATTTCATTTACATACAACTTGGCTAATTGTTCCATACTGAATATTTCCTTCATTGGTAAGAAATGAGCTGATTTAGTTAGTCTGTCTACAATTACCTAGATTGTATCATTACCTTTTCTTGTCTTGGGTAATTTGATAACAAAATCCATTGTTATTAATTCCCACTTCCACACCAGCATTTCTAACTGTTGCAACAAACCTGAGGGTTTCTGATGTTTAGCTTTAACTTGTGAACAAGTTAGACACTTAGAAACATAAGCTGCTATGTCCTTTTTCATTCCTATCCACCAGAAATTCTTTCTTAAGTCTTGATACATTTTATCACTTACAGGATGTATCGTATACTTAGACTTATGAGCTTCTTCTAGTATTCGGTGGCGTAGGTTTCCTAGTTTAGGTATCCAAATCCCTTCCTTATGGAATCTCCAAATTTCATATGTTCCTTGTTCTAATTCCTTAATCATTCCTTTCAATTTTTCAGTATCATCCTTGATTACTGATTCCTGTGTCACACCCCGAACGCGATAAAACAACAAACTGCGGCGGAAACGTCGGGGAGTGTCGTAACAGAATCATTGTTTCACAACACATGGATTGGAGTTATGTTTTATTGAATTAAGTTTATTACATTGTCTCGAATATTAAAAGTAAAACATGAATATATTATCATTCATTGTTATTAAGTCACTAAGGCCTCGTCCATTCCTATGTGAGCATGCATCAATATCATCATCAGATATCATCAACTATGGTACCTGAAACATATGTGAAAATACGTCAGCATAAAAATGTCGGCGAGTACATAGGTTTTGTGAGTGTGTCAGATTCATGGCCTTGAGTTCATATTGCAATACCTCGTCCAACTACGAGGGTTATCGAGTGTATACCTTGAAAACAAAAGAGTTTGATATTGCAATATGTTTCTATCAACTTTTACAAGTTGATATATGTAAAAACCAAAACCATTGTAGCCATGAATCTTAACTTAAAACATTTGTCTTTGTAAACCAAGTTGTAAATCGTTCTCGTATTAAAACTCGTATGGTTTATATCGTTAGGAAAACCTTGTAGTGTAACTTCGTTTTGAAAACATTCGTCCAAGTGATCTAGATAACGCAACGACATGTAATGTGTTAAAAGCACTTATATATAGGAAGTACCAGCGGCGTATCCACCATGCTTTTATCACATTACACCCGCCCCGTTACCTAATCACTTACCATAACCCAATCGTTCAATAGTTCAAATAGTTCCAATCGTTTAGATAGTTCAAATAGATCAAATAGTTCCAATGGTTCAATAGTTCAAATCGTTCACATAGTTCAGATAGTTCCAGTGGTTCAAATAGTTCAACTAGTTCACATAGTTCAGATAGTTCCAGTGATTCAAATAGTTTAACTAGTTCACATAGTTCAAATAGTTCCAGTGGTTCGTGTTAAAATTGTGAAAACTAACTTTTGTTCGTTTTATTGAATACATTCAAACCTGTGTGACTCGTCCTACTCGTTTAACTCATATTAACAAACCACCAAAGGGTAAGTTAACAATCATTAGGTTCTGTCGTTACCCACATTACCCCCATAACCATGGTGAAAGTCCGATAACGGGATTTGTCAGATCCTATGGTATCATAATATCCTATGGTACCATAACGTACTACTGGTCGGCTTAAATAGTTAATGAATGTCATTCAATTGTCCTTCGACCAATGCCCCAACAAGTTTGATTATATAATTGAAATTGTTGTGTTCAATATAAACCATAGTACTCGTTTTAGAAAACTCGAAATCGTTTAGCACATATGGATCACCCCAAAACAATTGAAAACGGTAAGAGAGGAGAACTATGTACTCACATCAAAGTGCAAAGTATCCTTGATTAAATGAACTAGCAAAGTTTGAGTAAACCAAGGAATTCAAGTAGTACCTAGTAATCAGATCGCTAAGTTAATAAATCGACACCTAAATCAGGAGATCGTGTAGAATGAGGTATTGCAAACCAAATGAGTATTGGAACTCATGTGATATAGTTTAACAAAGCCTACATTCTAAATCGGAACCTATCCTAAGTGCTCACGACCCGTTACGACCCGTTAAGGTAGCTTACGCTACTTTAACGTGTCGTTCGCGCGAATGCGCGTTCGAGACGCCTAACTAGTCCTATGACAAGTATTATATGCCCTAACATGTTTAAATATGTTGCATAATCAGTTTAAGTGACAAAGTTTAGGTTACATATGCTTAAATACAATTTATGCATGAAAATGGCATTTTGGTCATTTTCCTAAGGCATATAAACTACCTATCATACAACTAATTAAACTAAGTGACCATAAGGTATAACCTTGGAAGGTTATTCCCTATACAACTATGGTCACAAAATATGCTTGGTCGGATCCTAACAATCGACCAAACGGGTCGGGTTCGAAAGTCTAAGCGGTTGCCATGACCGCTTGACTTACGACCCTATACAAGCACTAGACTAAAAGTGACGAGTTAAACATGTTTAACTAAGTTAGAAAACAGGTTTGATATCAAAACAAAGTGTTTTGATACCCGAAAATAGCTTCGTTGCAAAATACGCATAAACACGTATTTTGACCGAAACTTTGACTCGTCACTTCGACTAATCAACGTGGTAATCAGTAGGTATAGTCACAAGGGACTATAACCACTATGATTACGCTCACGTTGCAAATTTCAAACGAACTTTGTGTTGACCAAATCATGGTCAAAGCAGAAAGTCAAACACTGTTTGACTTTCACGCTTGAAAAGCATAAACAAGCATGAAAGAAGCTTACAAAAGGTCCAAGCAAGGAAGAATTGATCCAAAACACTCAGGTATGAAGACTTAAACTTCAACTTAGAGCCGATTTTGAATCAAATGTGAGGAATGAATGAGAAACCCACTTCTATTTCTAGTAAGTTTGGATCAAGGAGATCATTCCACGTGTTAGGAGGTTCAATCTTAACCCTACACTTGTGGAACATGGTTTCTAATACCATGGGATGCTCTAAAACAAGTCCATAGTACTGAAAATTTGCATAAAAGACCCTCAAATTCAAGATGGTTGCTGAAAACAAACATTTTTGTCAAAACAACGTTAACCCATTTTCGAAACTTGGCAAGAATGGTCCCTGCAGCATGTTTAAGCCATTTTTTACGCATTTAAACCCCGTTAACCCATTTTCAAGGCTCTACAAGGATCTTAAAGCATAGGGGACTTGAAACATGCTTGAAATTATCTCGGATGTCGGTTCGTTTGGTCGTACGGTTGCGTTATTCGGTTAATTACGACGGAAACTCGAACGGACGCGAAAACAATCAAAATTACGCGATGAATGGAATTTTTGCATTCCAATCACTAAAATAAAATATTTTAATGATTACAAAAAATTTTTGGATGTCTGGATATGTTCAGAACGTAAGATATGCGCGAAAATGCAAACTTATGCATTTTTTGACGCTTTTAGTCCCTATTGATCAAATAAGCGTATTTTCGCATAACGAACCCCTCAAAGCCTATTTCTAAGCTATGTAAAGGATGTTTAGGGTATGTTTAGCTTATGATCAAGTTCCAGAATGTTCGTTACTATACAAATCGACATAGTTTCGCAGTTTGACGTAAATAGTCCATGCGATCGAATAAACTTGTTTTCGACACACCAAACCCTCCAATACTTATTTCTAAGTTATGTAAAGGTTATTTAAGGTATTTTAAGCTTATGTCACTGTTCCAGAGTGTTTATCGTGTTAAACTGATTACGCTTACGCATTGGTTCGCGTATAACTTTCCAGAAAGCGATTTAAAGCTCGAAATTGAACAATAATTGATATGTGCAAATGATACACGTATTTATACAAATCCCAAGTATGAAACACAAGATTTCATTGGTTTTGTATTTGTATGATGGTCATAGAGGCACAGATGTCACATCCTATGCTTCTCTAATTTGTTCATTTAAATCTATCTGCAGATTTAATTTAAGAGAACATACTCTTTTGGCTTTTCATGATACTTTCGACTTAAGGCATCGGCTACTATATTAGCTTTTCCTGCATGATATTGGATGTTACAATCATAATCACTAAGAATTTCCATCCACCGCCTTTGTCTCATGTTTAATTCCTTTTGTCTAAAAACATATCTTAAACTCTTATGATCAGTGAAAATAGTAAACTTACTACCGTAAAGGTAATGTCTCCAAATCTTAAGGGAAAAAAATTATGGCTCCTAATTCCAAATCATGGGTTGTATAATTCTCTTCATGATTCTTAAGTTGTCTAGAGGCAAAGGCTATAACCTTTTGACGTTGCATTAACACACATCCATAACCTAACTTAGAAGTGTCACAATAGACTACAAAGTCTTCAGTTCCTTCTGGTAACGCTAATATGGGTGCGTTGGTTAATCTTTGCTTAAGAATTCTAAAGGCTTCTTCTTGTTTTCGTCCCCATTCAAACTTAACAGATTTACAGGTTAGCTTAGTTAAAGGAATGGCTATTCTAGAAAAGTCTCTGATAAATCGTCTATAATAACCGACCAATCCTAGAAAACTTCTAACCTCGGTTGGTGATTCATGGGTTTTCCATTTAGTAATTGCCTCAATATTTGTGGGATCCACATGAATTCCTTCATGATTGACTAATTGTCCAAGAAACTGCACTTCTTCTAACCAAAACTCACACTTTGAAAATTTAGCATAAAGCTTTTCTTTTCTCAATAAGCTTAGGAGTGCATGCAGGTGCTTTGCATGTTCCTCTTTACTCTTAGAGTAAATGAGAATATCATCTATAAAAACAATTATGAATTTATCCAAATATGACTTACATATTTGGTTCATCATGTCCATAAATGCAGCTGGGGCATTGGTTAAACCAAATGGCATGGCTGTAAATTTATAATGACCATACCTTGTCCTAAAAGCGGTTTTAGGAATGTCCTCTTCCTGTACCTTCAATTGATGATATCCTAAGCATAAATCAATTTTAGAAAAGAATCGAGCTCCTTGTAACTGATCAAACAAATCATCGATTCTCGGTAATGGATACCGATTTTTAATCGTGACTTTATTCAATTCACGGTAATCAATGCACATTCGCATTGACCCGTCTTTCTTTTTGACAAATAAGATCGGTGCTTCCCATGGTGATGAACTTGGTTGTATGAATCCTTTTTCCAACAATTCGTCTAACTGCTTCTTTAGTTCTTGCATCTCTGCGGGTGCCAAACGGTAAGGTGATTTGGCAATCGGTGCTGTTCCTGGTAGTAGATGAATTCTGAATTCGACTTCTCTATCTGGCGGTAATCCTGGTAGTTCTTCTGGGAATACGTCTGAAAATTGAGATACTACGGGGATATCTTTTAATTCTTTTGCTTTAGTGTTAATGATTATGGAAATCATATACACTAATGACCCTTTTCTTGCACAACTTGCTGTTTTCATTACAGAGATGAATTTTGTGGATCTGGTTGGCTTATCTCCTTTAATTGTGATCTTTTCACCTTTTGGTAAATTTACTTGTATTGACTTTTGATCACATAGAATACTGGCTTTATTGACTATTAACCAATCCATTCCTAATACAACATCAAATCCTGCCAGATTCATTGGGTAAAAATTTGCAATAAACTTTTGATTTAAAAACTCTATTCTTGCTCCCTGCAAGATTTCGGTAATCTTAATGGATTCCTCATTTGCTGTTTCTACTAGACATTCTTGTTGAAGTTTAGTTAATGGTTGATTGAGAAGTTTGCAAAACGAAGTATTAATAAAACTTTGGTTTGCACAAGAGTCAAATAAATACTTTGGCAAAGACATCGTTAACTAAAAACGTACCGGCAATCACGTCCAGAATCATTTTGGCTTCTTCTGCAGTCAGAACAAATGCTCTAGCATTCTTAGTAGTCTTGTTGTTCATGGCTGGAGCTAGTTTCGGACAGTTCGGCTTGATATGCCCCTTTTCTCCACAATTGAAGCATACTCCATTGCTGGGTTTCTTTCTGCAGTCTTCTTCCTCGTGTCCTGGTATCTTGCAGAAATTGCAATATATAGAACATCTCCCTGAATGCTTTTTCTTGCAGGCCTTACAGTAAGGTGTAGAGGTAGAACCTATGTTTTTCCCACGGTTGGAATTACCGTAGCGAAATTCCTGGGAAAGTTTCTGGACTAGGTTCTTTCTCTGGTTTTCTTCTTGTGTACGTACCCGTTCATCAGTCAAGGTATTTGCTAGCTCTACAACTTCTTTTATGGTTTGTGGTCTAGCCGCCTTGCTACATGTCTAATCTCACTGATTAATCCCCAGATGTAATGGGAGATTAGTACTGGTTCTGGTGATGCTAGGGTTGGCACTATTCTAGCATATTCAAAGAATGTAGTAGTGTAACCCTTGCTATCTACTCCAGTCATTCTAAGGTTTAAGAATTTATTAGCTATCTGTTCCTTTTCATTAGGAGGACATAATTTCCTTTCCACCATGTTCTTAAGCTCATTCCATTCCATATTATAAACCCTGTCACTTCCCCTAGACTGGAGGATAGTGTTCCATCATTCTAAAGCTGAGTTCTTAAACAGATTGGAAGCAAACATTATCTTATCCTCTTTCGCGCACTTGCTTTGTCTTTTCTATCCAGCGTAGGGCTGCAATGGTTCCTTCATTTCCATAGAATTCTATTGGTTTACAGGACCAGAATTCTTTGTAAGAACAACCATAAGACATGGTTCTTCTTCTTTTTGGAATTGGCACTTGAAGTAAGGGTCCATTGTTTACGCTGTGATCAGGTTCAGTAGGGGGTCGTTTACTTCCAATATTACTTTTATTATTTTCTGCTTCATTAACCGATTTGATAATATATGGCATTGCGTCTATAATCCCTTGTGCCACTATGTGTTGGATGACACTGTTATCTACTTGGTTTCCGTTATTATCCTTATTCGGATTTCCTTGATTCACTTCGTTGTCCATCTGGATTTTAAACATTTACCACGTATTAATATCGCAATACAATATCCAATGCAAACAATCACACAACAAGCATATTGATCAAAATTGTCGAACATTGCGACCTTTACTCTATTTTATATATAAATGCGTCTATTACAAATTGGAAATGAAATCTAAAGTACAATACTAGTATGCATCTATAGCTATTATCTATTTTAGCGAATACACATATATTATATTTTATTTTTATTTTTATTTTTTTCAACTTACAATCATATATATATATATATATATATATATAGGATAATGCTAGATAAAAAACCCTCAAATTCTTAGAAAACTCTGGAAACCCAAAAGGGAACCCATTTTTACCCAACCTCCGACATTTTTTTTTTTGAAAAAAATTACACATGTTATATACATGTTTTAGAGTGTTTTGGGCAAAAAAAAAAACAAAAAAGCGCCGAAGGGATATTTTTAAAAAAAATAAACAAATTTCAGCCATGTCCGGTCGCCTAACATGTGTTAGTCAAAAATGCCAGAATTTGCTGAAATTTTTTTTTTTTTTTTTTAAAAAGATCCCTTCGGCGCTTTTTTGATTTTTTTGGCCCAAAACTCTTAAAAACATGTATATTACATGTGTTATTTTTTTCAAAAAAAAAAAATGTCGGGAGGTTGGGTTTTCTAAGGTTTTTCATATAGATAGGGTTTTCTATCTAACCATCCCCTATATATATATATATATATATATATATATTATTACTATTACTGATATGGGTTCATCCAAAACTGCATATTAAGCTCGTCATATTTCCAAACGAGCCTTTCACCTATCTGTCTTATCCTCTTACTTTCGTCTAACAGTTCCTCACCAAAAGTTCGGAGTTCTTGCACATTCTCATTATTCATGGGTGGGGCTGATGCTGGTATTGGGCCAGGAAACTGGGGCATCGGTTCTTCGTGTGGATACGGGTTCTCTAGGATTTCCCTAATATACTGGTCATTATCCCAATATGGATCTAGTGGGTCCAGGTTGGAATAGGGTGCTACTGGGTTCTGCATGGGTTCCTCTATTAGATAAAGTTCCTGATAATCTCTGTGGTCATAAAACCATGGGTCATAATCTGGGGGATGGGGTGATGGGACTCCAGCTGGGTCACAAGCAGGTGCTGGAATTTGGTCCACTGGATTTGGTTCAATTTCCATAGATTGTGTGGGAAACAGTGGTAACGGTTGGGGTGCAATGAGTTGTTCTAGATTCGGATCTGCAGTTGTGGTATCTAAGATATGAAAATTTGCTAATCTTCTATTGAGCATATCATGAGTGTGAGCATTCATTTCTCTATTGGCCGCTGCTAAGGCCCACTGTTGCTGAAGTTTTCTCATCCTTTTTCTACGCTCATGACCTCCTCTGCTGAACCATCCTCTTTTCTTGGGAGGGAATGGCTCTTTAGATTGTGCTTTGAATACGAAAATCCCTTCTTCGGTGTCAGCCGAATACTCCGAGGGGGGTAGGCTGGGAAGAAGTTCCTTCGTCCTTAGGTGAACTAGATAGTTGACGGTAAGCGTCCGAAGTTCCTTGGTCACTCATACTGTAAACAAACAAATTGTCAAATAACACAAAACAATAAAATATGCACGTAGTTCCATAGAAAATTTCCTAACATAACAGATAAAATTTTGGTGTCAGCAGAACACTTCTGTGGCTGTAGCTCTGATACCACCTTCTGTAGCAACCCCCGACCCCTGACTCGGGAGGCGGGCGGCCGCGGCCTACTCAGAGATGATGGTATTGGTGTTTATCATTATTTGGCAGCGGAAATTTAATCAGGACCATAGTTAGGAAATATTTTATCAGAGTAAACACCACATTTTATAATAATAAACATATTGGGATAAACCCCAAGTTTTTGTTACAAACAAGTTTATAGGGATCAACCCTAATTTATTGAAATAAAACATCTTCTTTATTTAGGTAACTTTTATAGCCACTTTTCCCAAGGCTTCAGTGCTGTCTAGCTGACTTCTGATTGGCTTTCACATTTTGTTACCTGAAACGCGTTTAAAAACATTTTGTCAGTGGGAAATACTGGTGAGTGAATCCCAATTTAATCAAGACTGGTTTTATCAGTGTTACAGTATTGAGGGAGATCTCGCAATTACATTTGTTTATTTTTCTACTTTAATTACCACCCACGGTACTGTCAACCCGACTTGTGGTCATGTTACTACTCACAGTGTAGTAACAAATTTTGTATACAAAACCCCAACATACCGACGATAATTGTAGAATACAAATACTCAATCACTGTTAATTATAAATTAAAATAATTGAGGTTTTGTAAAAACAATTTACAAAAAGAAGGATTACTCACATTGCTACTTTAGGGTTTTTCTTCGTGATTTCCTGGTTATTATCTAATAATTAAACAATGCACACGCGTTAGTATATTAACCCAAAATTTACATTAATTATACCCTTCCCGAGACAGAACTCCAACGACTACGTCGGGCAGAGTCTCGACAGCCGTTACGGAGCACTAGACCAATCGGGCAGCATATCTAATATGTAACCAGGGGTTAAAATACTTACAACGAGGCAGAACTTCGTTATTTTAGGGGGGTATTATGCTCGATATTATATTTGCTATGCAGAAAATAGAGAGAGAATTCGAGAATTGAGCGATTGTAAACTAAAGGCCAACGACCTCTATATATAGGTCTGATCGTCCACCTTGTCGCGCCCCGCGTAAGCCGAAGGAAAGGCCTTCTCGGCCCGCGGCGTAGGGCATGTAGGTCCTAGCCTTGACCGGTCATTGGAGTAGACTCGACACGCACTCGACATGTGGCGGCACCGGGTGAGGCCTGGTGTCCAGGCGCTCGCGGCCCGCGTAAACTCAAGGGTAGTCTGTCGAGCCCCGTGACAGACTGTTTTTATTTTATTTTTAATTATATAAAGGTATTTAGGGTCTGTTTTCGTATACGGTATGTATTTTAGGACGTATAGGGACATTTTAAATATATTAGGGGTGTCAGAAATATTTTAGAAGAGTTGTTATAATTTATTTTAAATATTAAAATAAATAATCATAAAACAAAAAATAAACACATTAATTATATGTTTAAAAAAGGTTATATATACAATATATAAATACCAAAATTCTATCTTTATTTCAATTCTCTCCTTTTCTAACTTTCCTACCACCACCACCACCTACTTCCACCGGCCACCACCGCCCACCTGCAACAACAACCACCCCACTTGCAACCACCGCCACTACCACCCAGCTGCCACCACAACCACCTGCCTGAATAAAACCCAAGTAGAAGCACACACAGTTAGATCAACGGAGGTTAATCATGTAAGGAGTTTGTCGTTTTATGGTGAGTTCTTAAGGGGTTAGGGTTTTGTTCCGCCGCTGACGACGGCGATGGTAGGTATTGTCATTAGCTAGTGTGTTTAAATTTTGTGGGGGGTTTGTTGGTTGATTATTTGGGGATTAATTGGTGTTTTGCGATTGGGTGTGGAGAATTATGGTTGTGAACTATGGCTGAGAAGGTTTAATTTGCTCTTAAATGGGGTTCACTTGGTCAGATTTAATCATGAAAATAAACTAGGTTTAGAGTAAATGACAAATTGTGCAAAGGTTTCTAAACATAGAGTACAACCATGAAAATAAACTAGGTTTAGAGTCAAGGACAAACCGTGCAAAGGTTTCTAAACATAGAGTACGCTTTCTGTAACGAAGACAAATGATATAGTTTGCAATCTGGTGTTAACATAAAGACGATTTTTGTAATTTACTCTTAAATAAATTAAATGTAATTAAAATACAAAATTCATTAAAATAGAAAAAAAGTTGAATAATTCAAACTAAAAGAATTAAAATACGAAATTTCGAACTAAAAGAATAGGACAAAGTCCTCACTTGCCATGTTCATCTCATCCAAGTTTGCATCGAATTGAGCTTTTTGAACGTATTCTTCATCATCATCAACGTCTTGATGATGAAGTGGGGCTTCTCGAGCCATATTTTCGTTCGGATAATGATGAGATGGGCTCCTAAACGATCCAAACGGCTCAAAGTTATTCATAGCTTCTTTAGAGAAATCGAGTCGAACAGGTGGAACCATAGGTTGTGAAAAAATTATTTAGGTTGTCGGCCATAAAAATAATTTGGTTGGTGGTGTGCCGTTGTAAGAGGTTGCGTGGGTTGGTGTGGTCTATAAACGTCACCACCAAAAATGCCACCTTGGCTCGAACCGCCACCTCGTTTGCTCATCTGGCAACTCGTTTGCTTGAATCGGCATCTCGGGGGTTTTTTTTGTGAATCTATGGCTAAAATGAGAGTGAGTTGGAGTGAAATGAGTTTGGTTAAAAATGGGAGTGAAAATGAGAGTGAGCATGGTTTTTAAAATGGAAGTGAAAGAAAATATATATATAAAGGTTTAAAAATTGATTTAATTTTTATTTTTACCTCAAACGGTCACTTTTTTTACCGTTGAACATTCATCTTGTTCCTTTCTCACGCGGCAAACTTAATCTGGACAACATACTCTCAACGGCTACCCTAGGGGGTGGCGGCGGTGTTACCGCGCGGGTTCGAACCCGCATGCCATACCCGCTAGGGTGCCCGCCACAATCGCTTGAAGATGAAGCAGATGGATTATACACACCCATTTGGTTTGGGTTACACTTTATATCATATTTTTCATTTTGGTCTGTGCTAAAATTATGTTTCTAGACCGAAAGATGCATTATCTTGGATACATTAACTTCATGATGAAGCTTGTGTCTAAATAATAAGTAAATATATATTAAAAAGAATATAATACATAACACAATTTATAGAAAACACCAAAAAACCATGACTAGGGTCGAGGTTGTTATTTATATTGAGTGGGTCAAATTTACCACTTTTGGTACATATTTTGTTTGTTTTCATTTTTTAACAGTCAACGAATCCTTCAAATGGGCTACTAGCGAAATTCATCACATCGCTATATACTCGCCTTCGAACCGAAGAAAACCCTCATCTAGCGTCGAAGCCCGCGAACACTCGGCCAAAGACACGGTAGTGCAGTGAGATAAAACCCTCCGGTGAAAATGAGGTGAACCGTGAGGTCATTGTTTGTTTTCATTACTCACCTCGTTTAATGTTTAGTACAAACTGTTGAGGGAAATGTGGAGTATAACAAGAAAGATGCGCAGGGTTATGGCAGTATATTCGCAAGAATGAACATGGAGCGCCTTAAATCTGATGTAAGTTTATATAGAATGAACATGGAGCGCCTTAAATCTGTTGTAACCACTTGGGGTGTCCCAGTGGCCACCAGCACCCGTTACCAGTGGCGTCTCCGAGAATTCACGTACCCTGTTCGAGCTCGAAAAATGGGCCCATATGCTTTAACGATAAACGACATAATTACGAAAATGACAAAAATTGTAGTATTTGATAAATAATGCAGTTACGACAATGACAAAATCATAGTATTCTAATGAGTTACATACCGTAATAAATAATAAGTTAATAGCTAACCAATGATTCGTGCAGTCCTCCTTGCGTTCTTCATAGCAAATTGTTGGATCAACTCTTCACAAATTATATTATCTAAGACAATACACGACACGGGTTCTGATGTTCAACAAAATAATAATCAACATCAACAATTAAACTAACAGTTCTGTAAATATGAAATTATGAATATATGATGATCAGTTCTATCAAAGTTTCAACAATTAAAGTATTAAACTAACAGTTATATATATATGAATATGAAATTATGAATAATAATCAACATCAATTCTGATGTCACAACTCATCTCATAACTTTCACTGTTCAATCAAAGTTTCAACTTTTACAACAATATTCTATAAACGAACTTACGAACAGTTAATCAATAATCAGAAATTGAGAACCAAAGTTTCAATATATCAAAGTTCAATCGAAAATTCACCTGATCTTCTGCCGTAGTGCCTTCGTGTCGTTCGATTTCCTGCTGCGCTTGGTTTAAAAAAGCGTGAAGCGCTCCGAAGCGTTTTGGTTCCAAAAGCTTTAAGCGAAGCTTCAAGCGCGAAGCGAGAGCTTCACGTATACGAAGCGCTCAAAATTAAAATATATATATATATATATATATATATATATATATATATATATATATATATATTGTACACATCAATATGACCTATTCTACTTGTTAATCAATAACAAACACAAAAACATGATTAAAAAACACACTTAACACATAAAAAACATAGTTAAAACATAAATTAAAGTCGAAACACACTTAGAGTAAAGAAACAGGCCTCATTTAACCCTATTTAAAGACTGTTGGGCTTAAAAAATGGTCCAAATGAGACCTGATTGGGCTGAAGCGTCGCTTCAAACCATCATCGCTTCGCGCTTAAAGCTCGCTTCACAGCGCTTCACGTAATGTAACGCTTCAGACCAAAAAAAGCGATGTTTCCAGCGCTTCAGCGCTTCACGCTTAAAGCTCGCTTTAAGCGCGCTTTTTTAAACACAGCTGCTGCGTATTCGGTATTTCGAAGTTCCGTCCGTCCAGTTTCCAGGCCCTGCGTATTTCTTTTTTTTTAATCATTTTAGTATTGGATTGGGCCCAATAAACCTATTGTTAATTTGGGTAAATTATAAAAAATACAAATCTTTTGATAATGGGCCTCTATATTGAATTGTTATGTGTGTACAATTTTTTAAAAAAAATAACATATATATATCGAATTTTTTTTAAAAATCTCGTGCCCCTCGAAAAAACGGGCCTTGTGCGGAAGTCCTCCCCGCACACCTAAAGAGCCGCCCATGCCCGTTACAAACTGGTGTGGGCAGGTTCGAGCCCTGGCTCAACCAAAATGCCCACCCAGTAGGGTATTAACTGCAAGGCAGCGTTGCTGGGTCGCTAGCTTGGGAAAGGAGATCCCTTCCGCGGTCATGTGTACCGTGCATCTACCCTTATATATATAGAGGGGAGTTAGGTTCCGGTACAAACGAGTATTAACATACAAATTAAGTTTAACGTGAGAAGTAAATGACGATTTTTTTTATTTTTTATAATTGCCAAAATCGTCCCTGAGGTTTGGGAAGGTTTGCTATTTTCGTCCAAAATGACACTTTTGTACCAAATTGCCCCCAACGTTTGTAACTTTTTGCCATTTTCATCCAAACCACTAACTTAGTTTATTTTTTCTGTTAAGTTGAGGATATTTGGATGAAACTAACAAATATAAAACCACAGGGACGATTTTGGCAATTTAATCAAACTCTTTTAAAATTCTTTTATTTAATTAATTTTGTTACATATATAATAAAAAAGAATATACATGCAATTTTTATATGAAAAAAATAATAGCTTCGTCACATAATTTTTATAAATTTTCATCCAACCACTAACTAAGTTAATTTTTCTATTAAGGCGAAGGATGTTTATAAACTAAGACATAAATTAATTTCTAATTTTTTATATAGATCAGTTTTATAAAAATAAAGTCTACTTAAACCTCTAAATTTTATAAAACTATGCTGGTGCCTTATTGAAAAAGGTCAAATATTTTTTTTTTATCATACGTACCAAGTTTGTAATTCATCTTCTACTCTTTTAAATTCGCTCCTAAGGAAAAACAGAAGCCAGTGCCCCCCCCCCCCCCCCCCTATTAAACAACGTATCGTTACCAAACCTTAAAATTACCCACCAAATTGTAATTATAATGCTATGAACCAAAAGTTTCTTTACTCAAGCCACCCAGAATAAGTATTAGTTAGTTACCCTCATAATCTTAATTAAATAAATATTTTATTTCTACTAACATATTTCCTAGGTGCTCAACACATTTAAAAAATATGTAACGTTTTACAATTTTTTTTTATCTCTACAACTACTAAAATTTGTAGTCGATTGTTATGTGTTTCACATCAATAACGTTTTCTCTTTATAAAACTGATTTATATAAAGAAGCTGTAAATTAATTTCTGTCATAATTTATAAAATTTAAAACATTTTTCACTTTAACAGAAAAAATAAAATGAGTTAGTGATTTGAATGAAAATTTATAAAAATTATGTGACAAAACTATTAATTTATTTTTAAAAACTCCATGTATATTCTTTTTTATTATATATGTAACAAAAATAATTAAATAAAAGAAATTAAAAAGGGTTTGAGTAAATTGCCAAAATCGTCCCTGTGGTTTTATATTTGCCAGTTTCATCCAAATATCCTCAACTTAACAGAAAAAATAAACTAAGTTAGTGGTTTGGGTGAAAATGGCAAAATGTTACAAACGTTGGGGGCAATTTGGTACAAAAGTGTCATTTTTGACGAAAATGACAAATGTGCTCAAACCTCAGGGACGATTTTGGCAATTAACTCTTTTATTTATTCTCTTATTTTCAAGTAAACATTTTAGTCCCGGAATCTAAAAAAAAAAGATAGAAAAAAATAAAATTGAAAAAAAAAAAAACACCTTCCTTCACTTCTCATATTAAATACAATTTTGTATTTTAAAACCTATTTGTATTCTGCACATAACTTCAATTATCAAAACTCGATTCTCATGTTAAATACAATTTTGTATTTTAAAACCTATTTGTATTCTGCACATAACTTCAATTATCAAGACTCGATGACAGACAAATCAAGTTTTTTTGCCAGACATCTTTGTTTTTCGTTTATAATGATTTCTTCTTTTATTTTTTGCAATAATGTTGTATACTTTCTTAGACTCTTTTTTAGTGGCAATATTGTTTAAGTATATTTTATGCTTACAAACGAGGCACTTCTTTCATGGTGAATACATCGAAAAATAATAGAGTAAATTACAAAAATTGTCTTTTATGTTTACATCAAATTGTAAAGTGTGTTCTTTGTCTTTAAAATGTATAAAAAACGTACTTGATGTTTGCAAATCACTGCACATTATGTCCTTTAACCCTAACTCAGTTAGTTTTTATGGTTAAATCAGGGTAGATTGGCAGTTTTACTCATTTATTTAAAATCTATTTAACAAATAAAATAAAAATAAAATTTTGAAATATTAAAACTATATAATATATATATAAAAAGAAAAATCAGTCTCTCTCTCTCTATCTGGTTCTTTGTGTTCACACCACCAACACCATAAACCACCACCATTACCACCCACCTACCCTCACCGGCCATCATCGCCTTCACCCGCAACAACCAGCACCTTCCCCCACCAGCCATCACCACCTTCCCCCAAAACCACTAGCTCCTCCCCCACCACTACCACTACCACCCACCTGCCGCCACCACCTACCCACCACTACAGCCTGCCACTATACGTCCACCCCTAAATCCCCAAATTGATCAAACTAAACTGAAATCACATCAAACCACTTCTAATTCATACTTCTACACATCTGCAATAATAAGAGTCACGAGGAGAACATGAAGATTTCAGAAGAAAATTAAATTGAGAAGAAAAAGAACAAAGGGTACAATTGTAAAACATTAAATAGTTTTTTTCTCATCTCACTTATTTTTATCTTTGACTAATTAATTAGTCATAAAGACTATCATCCTTCACACTAAAATTTTTTTCTGCACATATCAAAATTTATCCTACACGTTTTGAAATTTATCCTACACATATTGAAACTTATCCTACACAACTCGTAATTCATTCTACACACCTCGTAATTTATCCTGCATTTTAAATTATTTTTTTCTTCTTTAAAAACATAGATTTTTTTGAAAATAAGTTATAAATTTAATGTAGTTAGCTATTAAAAAGGAAGACTTTTCAAAAAAAAAAAAAAAGGATTAGATTGGCTTGTTTGGTGTAAATATCCTTTGGCTTTGATGTAATCGTTTTGCCCTGGGGTCCTTGCTTTGAGGTCCGTCTTGTGGCGTTTTGTTAATGAAATTTGCTTTTAAAAAAAAAAAAAATTAAAATTAAAAAGGAAGACTATCAATTAATGATCTATCTAAATTTACCAATATACCCTTACACTAATGTTAAATACAAAAATTAAATGAACTAAAATGAAGCATTCTTATTTTTTCTGAAAGGCTAATTTTATTAAAACCCAAACAGAATATACAAACCAAACAAAGGCCACTAAGCGGCGCAACCAAGATTTACAATATTACATTTAGAAACTAAAACTACACCAGCGCTCCCAATCAATAAGCTCGATCTTGGATCTGTGTTTAACCCATAGATATCCCAATGATTTTATGTCTGATAGTATACTCCCAACATCCAGATCTTTTGATTGGAAGATAACTTCATTTCTCATCCTCCATATCAACCAGCATGCCAAAAGTATTATTGATCGAACAAGTTCCCGTTTTACTCTTGAAACATCCACGCCAAGATTCACGCTGAATAGATCCTGCTGTGAGAAAGCATATATCGGTGGGATGTTGCACCATGACGAAACATACTGCCAAACCACTATTGCGATGTAGCACGAGATCAATAGGTGGTCTAGTGTTTCAACTGATTCACCGCAAAACGGACACGTGGATGAGTTGACATATATACCCCTCATTTGAAGTTCCGCTTTTGTTGGAAGACGATTTATTGCCATCCTCCAACCAAAAATATTAACCTTTTTTGGTAGCCACTTGTTCCAAGGTAGCCATGGTCGCACCGTCGGTAAAGTTGGTTCCAATAGAATTTGTCTAATACTTTTAACCAAAAACATATCGTCCTTACTTCTAGACCATTACCATTTGTCTTCCCGTTTTTTTCTCTGGACAGTGTTGATAATGTTTATGCAATCCTCAAGCTCCCTGATCTCCATCTCATTCGCAGGATCTCTACTCCAACACCAATTGATAGTAGGTATGTTATTGTTGAACGATATGCAATCGCTGACGGAGCATAGTTTTTCTTGTTCCAATTGAAACACGGTTGAGAATAAATCTTTAAGGCACGTGTTACCCACCCATCGATCTGTCCAGAACTTGATGGAGTCCCCATTTCCCGGTATACCGATTATGAGTTTACCTAATGTGATCTTTTGTTCTTTAGTTCCTTTTCAATTTTGTTCATATCCGACCATATCCCTGTTCTTCCAGATTTGAGAGGCAAGAACTCCCACCTTCTGGCCGACTTGTGAAGCCCATGTACTACTTTCCTCCATAGCCGATTTGGTTCGGTTTTATATCTCCAGCACCATTTGGACAACAAACTACGGTTGAAGTCCAATAGAGATCCCATATTTAAACCTCCATTTTCCAACGAAGAACACACAATCTGCCATCTGATCCATGCCGTTTTTTATTTTTCTACTGTGCCTCCCCAAAAGAAGTTACGCCTTAATTTTTCCAATCTTTCTATAACGGACTTTGGTGCCTTGAATAAGGAAAAGTAATACGTAGGCAGGCTATTAAGCACACTCTTGATAAGTGTTAATCTCCCTCCAGCCGATAGGGTGGTAGCCTTCCACTTTGAGAGACGAGCTTCGAACGCATCAATGACCGGAGACCAATTCGAAAGTTTGTTCATGTTTTCTCCAACCTTTACTCCAAGATATACAAAGGGAAAAGCTCCATCTTGACATTTAATAGCAGTAGCCATTTCTGTAATTTCATCCCCCGACACTCTAGCACCATATAGACTAGATTTACTGTAGTTTAGGCGGAGACCGGAGACGAGGGCAAAACGACTCATAATCCTTTGAAAGTTTCTTGCATTCTCTTGCGACCATTCCCCTGCAATAAGAACATCATCCGCAAAAATTAAGTGGGTTAATGATGGACCTCCATTAGGAATAGGTATTCCACGAATTAATCCCATATCCGAGGCAGTCATTACAAATAAAAAGGAACGGGGATAAAGGATCTCCGTGTCGTACTCCACGTTCATAGGATAATTATTTAGAAGGGGACCCCTTGACGAGCACCGAGGAGCGAGAGGACTTCAGAACACCTTTGGTCCACACTCTCCATTTTTTCGGGAATAACATTTGATCTAAAACCGAGTCGATAAAGGACCAAGAAATGGAATCAAAAGCTTTATTAAAATCGACCTTTAGTAGCATTGCTTTTGTATTTGCTTGCTTAACCCAAGATAATACTTCATTGATGATCATCGGTCCGTCGAGGATGTTGCGGGTAGTTAACAAAGTAGATTGCTCTTCAGAAATAATCGAATGTATTACCAATTTAAGTCGATTGGCCAGGACGTTCGATATTATTTTGCTTATGCAACCAATGAGGTTTATTGGACAAAACTCATTTAAGCTTGAAGCGTTGGTTGTCTTCGGGATTAACGTAATGAAGGAAGATGAACATCCATGACTGATAACACCGGTTTCATGAAAGTGTTGCATCAGGTTGAATATATCCACGCTCTGAACATCCAAGAAGTACTTGATAAATATGAAATTGAAACCATCAGGGCCCGGAGCCCGGTCATCCCCACAATCCCAGACGGCATTTTTCACCTCCAGATTTGAAAAAGACCCAATTAGTATTTCTATATCCGCTTCTGATAGAGTTTTCAGGTGCTTACATTGAAAGTTAGGCCTGTTTTTTATTGGCTCCCTTAGTCGGTTACCAAAAAAGACCATTGCTTCATATTTTATAGCCATTGGGTTGATGCACCATTCGTTGTTGATAATCAATCCATTTATCCTGCTACGATCAATACGACTATTGATGCAATCATGAAAGTATGCCGGATTTTCATCACCAAATGAAGCCCAACGGACTCTTGCTTTTTGCCTTAGATCCACCAATTTTTTATCATTAATCTCGCTTATTATTCTTTTTGAATCCAAGTTAATTTTCTTCTCAGCCTCGGCCAAGTCCCTAATTTCCACCAGAGCATCCAAATTCTTCATAGTTTCCTCGACATTTTTCAATTCTTCGAGGTCCGTTTCACTCTTCTCTTTGATCCATCTTTTTACTTCTTCCTTTATGGACTTTAATTTTTTTGTAAATATGACGTCGGCCTGGCCTTCACCTTGAAAACCACTTGCAGTTTTTCGCACAAGGCTGCATAACTCCGGGTATTCTAACCATGAGTTAAATAATTTGAATGGGATCTTACCAAAATTCAAGTGTGCCGATAGGAGCATGATAGGACTGTAGTTCGAGAGTTCTCTAGCAAGTGCTCGGTATGAAGCTTTTGGCCACTTGTTCTAGAAGCCAGAACATACAAGGATCCTATCGATTCGGCTGAGTTTATTCCCATCAATGGACTTGTATGTAAACTTGGTGTTCCTTCTATCTTCTGGGATCCTAACCGAATTAAAACCCCTAAGTATTACCCAAAAACCTCCTTTACTTTGCTTGATGTTGATATTTTTTCCCATAACTCTCTCTTTGCTACTGTGGATTGAGGCACATAAACGTTTAGGATATTAAACATCCCATTGATCCCCATAACCGACCCAGAAACTAAGAGGAAAATTTTATCTTTAACTGAGTTTGTCATATGGAAACAATTAGAGTCCCATATAGTGCCTAAGCCCCCAGATTGCCCGACCGCATTCACCCAGTCAACTACGAAATTTTGTCTATCCCAGAAATTCTCAAACCGAATCCTGTTACCTTTCGCATACATAGTTTCTTGTAGGCAGATCATTGAGATACCATGGTCAATTTTCAATCTCCTAATCGATCCAGCCTTTCCCGAGCTTCCAGCCCCTTTAATGTTAATGCTTAAAATATTCATTTTAAAACATCTTCCAATCCTTCTTCATAATTTCCAAATCTACCATTTTTTCATGTGCAGCAAGATTGATCCCCATACCTTGGCCGACGATGATTGTGTTACCGATCTCGAGTTCAACCAAGCGGTCACTATTAGCTAGCGGATCTTGGTTTTGAGGAGGCCCGTTACCCTCGATTTCCCCTTCTTCCAAATCTCTAGCTGGTTCTTGTATATTCCGATATGTTCCTTCCATATTGTTCTGTGGATTATTGGTAAAATTAGATGGAAAGGGATAATGAAACGTGTTCTCTGGCTACGTGCCTTCATCCAAAGTTGTAGTAGATCTAGGCCTCTTTTTTGCTCTGACCCCCTCCGAACCCAAATGTCGCAACCCCCGTACCCCTATTCAAATACAGGAACGGGCGGCCGCGGCCAGTTTCAGTGGTATCTGGTATTGTCTAATTTTGGCAACGGAATTTTCATCAGGACCGTAGTTAGGAAATATTTTATCAGAGTAAAATACCACATTTTCATAATATTAAACACATGGGATAAAACCCAAGTTTGCAGTACACACATTTTCATAGGAATAAATCCTATTTTTATTTAATAAAAACATCTATTTTATTTTAGGTAACTTTATTGCCACTTTTCCAAGCCTTCAGTGCTGTCTAGCTGGCTTCTATTTGGCTTTCACATTTTGTTATCTGAAACGCGTTTAAAAACATTTTGTCAGTGGGAAATACTGGTGAGTGAATCCCAATTTAATTAGGTTTAAATAAAATCCATTGTACAGTATTGAGGGCGGTCTCGCAATTACATTTGTTTCCAAGTCATATCAATTACCACCCACGGTACTGCCAGACCCGACTTGTGGAAAAGTTACCCCTCGCAAGGCAGTAACTAATTTTGTATACAAAACCTCAACATACCGACGATAATTGTATCCTCACAAATACTCGATAACTATTTAATATATAATTAATCGTGTGAGGTTTTGTAAAAACAGTTTGCAAAAAGGAGATTACTCACATTGCTGTCTTAGATTATCCTTTAGGGTTTCCTGGTGACAATCTATAATTTACACAAATGCACAAATTGTTAGTATAATAACCCATTTTAACATTAGTAATACCCTCCCCGAGACGACATTCCAACGACTACGTCGGGCAGAACCACGACAGACGTTACGGAACCCTAGATCAATTGGGCAGAGTATCTAATATGTATCCAGGGGTTATGATACTTACAACGGAGCAGAACCTCGTTATTTAGGGGGTATTATACCCGAGTGTAGCTTCTACTATGTGGAAATTCGTAAGAAAGGAAATAAATTGAGCGACTGAAACTGATATCCCGAGCTCCCATTATATAGGGCCTCATCTTGAGTTTCTCGCGGCCCTCGTAAAAGTAGGCTAAGGCCTACGCGGCCCGCGTCAAAGATGGTCAACGGCGTAGGTGATCCGGGTCACCTAATAGTTCAACACGAGTCGGACACGTGTCAGCACAAGGTTTTGCGGCGTTTTTGATCTCTAGCGGCCCGCGTAAGATCCCTAAGGGGTCTACGTGGCCTGCGACAAACCCCAAAAATTGATTTTTAATTATTTTTAATAATATTCAAGGTATTCGGGGTCCGTTTCACGTATGGGGTGTGTTTTAAGACATATTGGGATAATTTAAAATATATTAGGGTGTCGGAAAAATATTCAGGAGGGTGTCGGTTTTCTTGTAGGGTTGTTATATCCTCCCCAACTTGTTTTAGAGCTCGTCCTCGAGATCTACTGGAACAAGTGTGGATATTTTCTTTGCAGTATATTCTGGTCCTCTTTTGGAGTCCCACTTCACTTTGACCAGAATTAACCTCTTGTGCTTGAGATTCTTAACTTTCCTGTCTTCAATATGTAGAGGCCTTTCTACAAACTTGAGTTGTTCATTTACCTCTATATCCTTAAGAGGTACTACCAGTGATTCATTGGCTAGACATTTCTTGAGATTAGATACATGAAATACATCATGTATTCCTGCCATTTCCTCTGGCAGTTGTAGCTGATAGGCTACATGTCCTATTCTTCTAATAATCTCAAAGTCCAATATACCTGGGACTTAGCTTTGCTCTTTTGATGAATCTTACCACTTCTTTCCAAGGAGAGACTTTTAACAATACTTTATCTCCTACTTGAAATTCCAACGGTTTACGTCGGTTGTCAACATAGCTTTTCTGTCGATCACGTGCTGCTTTCAGTCTTTCCTTGACTTGAATGATCTTGTCGGTTGTTTCCTGTACTATCTCAGGTCCAGATAGTTGCTTTTCCCCAATTTCTGCCCAACAGACTGGGGTTCGGCACTTTCGTCCATAAAGTGCTTCGAATGGTGTAGCATTGATACTAGTGTGATAACTGTTATTATAAGAAAATTCTATTAAAGGTAAGTGATCATCCCAATTACCTCCGAAATCAATTACACAAGCACTAAGCATGTCTTCCATCGTCTGAATTGTCCTTTCGCTTTGTCCGTCTATTTGAGGATGATATGTTGTGCTTAGATTTAACTTGGTTCCCATTGCTTTTTGGAAACTTGACCAAAAATGAGAGGTAAAACGGCTATCCCTATCAGAAACAATTGATAAAGGAATTCCATGTAAAGAAACTATTTCATTTACATATAATTTAGCTAGTTGTTCCATACTGAAAGTTTCTTTCATTGGTAGGAAGTGAGCTGACTTAGTCTATCTACAATCACCCATATTGTATCATTACCTTTCTTTGTTTTGGGTAGTTTAGTAACAAAATCCATTGTTATCAATTCCCATTTCCACACTGGCATTTCTAACTGTTGTAACAAACCTGAGGGTTTCTGGTGTTCAGCTTTAACTTGTGAACAGGTTAAACATTTAGAAACATAGGCTGCTATATCCTTTCTCATTCCTACCCACCATAAATTCTTTCTTAAATCCTGGTACATTTTATCACTTCTGGGATGCATCGTATACTTAGACTTATGGGCTTCTTCTAATATACGATGACGTAGGTTCCCTAATTTAGGTATCCACATTCTCTTTTCATGGAATCTCCAAATTCCATCTGTTCCTTGTTCTAATTCCTTAATCATACCTTTTAATTTTTCAGTATCTTCCTAGATTACTGATTCTTGTGCTTCTCTTATCTGATCATTTAAATATACTTGCAGATTTAATTTAAGAGAATGTACCCTTTTTGGCTTTTCGTGATACTTTCGGCTTAAAGCATCAGCCACTACATTTGCCTTTCCTGCATGATACTGGATATCACAATCATAATCACTAAGCATCTCCATCCAGCGTCTTTGTCTCATATTCAATTCTTTTTGCCCAAAAACATATCTTAAACTTTTATGATCAGTGAATATAGTAAATTTACTACCATAAAGGTAATGTCTCCAAATCCTAAGAGCAAAAATTATGGCTCCTAACTCCAAATCGTGGGTTGAATAATTCTCTTCATGAGTCTTAAGCTGTCTAGAGGCGTAAGCTATAACCTTTTGACGTTGCATCAACACACATCCATAACCTATCTTAGAAGCGTCACAATATACTACAAAATCTTCAGTTCCTTCTGGTAATGCTAGTATGGGTGCGTGGGTTAATCTTTGCTTAAGAATTCTAAAGGCTTCTTCTTGCTTTGGTCCCCATTCAAACTTAATGGATTTACAGGTTAACTTAGTTAAAGGAATGGCTATTCTAGAAAAATCTCGAATAAATCTCCTATAATATCCGGCCAATCCTAAGAAACTTCTAACCTCTGTTGGTGAATCAGGGGTTTTCAATTTGGTAATTGACTCGATCTTTGTTGGATCCACATGAATTCCTTCATGGTTAACTAAGTGTCCAAGAAACTGTACCTGCTCTAACCAAAACTCGCACTTTGAAAACTTAGCATAAAGCTTTTCCTTTCTTAATAGACTTAAAAGTGCGTGCAAATGCTTTGCATGTTCCTCTTTACTCTTAGAATAGATAAGAATATCATCTATAAAGACAATTATGAATTTATCTAAATATGGTTTACATATTCGGTTCATCATGTCCATAAATGCGGCTGGGGCATTGGTTAAACCAAATGGCATGACAGTAAATTCATAATGGCCATACCTTGTTCTTAATGCGGTTTTAGGAATGTCCTCTTCCTGTACCTTTAATTGATGATATCCTGATCTTAAATCGATTTTAGAGAAGAATCGAGCTCCTTGCAATTGATCGAACAGATCATCGATTCTCGGTAATGGGTACCGGTTCTTAATCGTGACCTTGTTTAATTCACGGTAGTTAATGCACATACGCATTGATCCGTCCTTCTTTTTAACGAATAAAATCGGTGCTCCCCAAGGCGATGAGCTTGGCTGTATGAGTCCCTTCTCTAATAATTCGTCTAACTGTTTCTTCAGTTCCTGCAATTCGGCGGGTGCTAAACGGTAGGGTGCTTTGGCAATTGGTGCTGTTCCGGGTAGCAGATGGATTCTGAATTCAACTTCTCTGTCCGGCAGTAGTCCTGGTAATTCTTCTGGGAATACATCTGAAAACTGAGACACTACTGGAATGTTTTTTAGTTCTTTTTCTTTAGTGTTAGTGATTATAGAAATCAAATACACTATAGATCCTTTTCTTATATAACTTACAGTTTTCATCACAGAGATGAATTTTGTGGATCTAGATGGTTTATCACCTCTAATTGTGATCTTTTCACCCTTTGGTTAATTTACTTGAATTGACTTTTGATCACATAAAATATTAGCTTTATTGGCTATTAACCAATCCATTCCTAATACAATACCAAATCCTGCCAGATTCATGGGATAAAGATTTGCAATAAACTCTTAATTTAAAAATTCTATTCTTGCTCCCTGCAAGATTTCAGAAATCCTAACCGTTTCTCCATTCGCTGGCTCGACTAGACATTCTTGTGAGAGTTTAGTTAATGGTTGATTGAGAAGTTTGCAAAATGAAGTATTAATAAAACTTTGGTTTGCACCAGAGTCAAATAATACTTTAGCAAAAACATCATTAACTAAAAACGTACCGGCTATTACATCCGGAATCATTTTGGCTTCATCTGCAGTCAGAACAAACGCTCTAGCATTTTTAGTGTTCTTGTTGTTTGCGGCTGGAGCTAGTTTCGGACAGTTCGGCTTGATGTGACCTTTTTCTCCACAGTTGAAGCATAGTCCATTACTGGATTTTCTCCTGCAATCTTCTTCCTTGTGTCCTGGTGCTTTGCAGAAATTGCAGTGAGGGGAGCATTTTCCCGAATGCTTTTTCTTGCAGGCCTTGCAGTATGGTGCAGAGGTAGAACCTATAGTCCTATGGTTGGAATTCCCAGAACGGAATTCTTGGGTAAGCCTTTGAGCTAGGTTTCTCCTCTGGTCTTCTTCTCTAGTACGGATTAACTCATCTGTCAAGGTATTTGCTAGTTCTACAGCTTCTTCTATAGTTTGGAGTCTAGCTGCCTTGACTACATGCCTAATCTCTCCAATTAATCCCAGATGTAACGGGAGATTAATACCGGTTCAAGTGATGCAAGGGTTGGTACTATTCTAGCATATTCAAAGAATGTGGTAGTATAACCCTTACTATCTACCCCGGTCATTCTAAGATTTAGGAACTTATTCGCTATATGTTCCTTTTCATTGGGATGGCATAATTTCCTTTCTACCATATTCTGAAATTCCTCCCATTCCATGTTGTAAACCCTATCGCTTCCTCTTGACTGGAGGATAGTGTTCCACCATTCTAAGGCTGAGTTTTTAAACAGATTAGAGGCAAACATTATCTTGTCTTCTTCAGCACACCTGCTTATTTTTAAAACAGCCTCAGTCTTTTCTATCCAGCGTAGAGCTGCAATGAGTCCTTCATTGCCCGAGAATTCTATTGGTTTGCAGGACCAGAATTCTTTGTAAGAACAACCATAAGGCATGGTTCTTTTTCTTTTGGGAATGGGCACTTGAAGTACGGGTCCATTGTTTACGCTGTGTTCTGGTTCAGTTGGTCGCTTACTGCTATGCTTACTTTTATTATCAGCTTCTTTAACAGTTTGGATAATAAATGGCATCGCATCTATGATTCCTTGTGCCACTATGTGTTGGATGACACTATTATCCACTTGATTTCCATTGTTATTGTTGTTCGGATTCTCATTAACCAAGTTAATGTTACTCTAGTTATCGTTATTCAGATTTTCCTGATTCCCTTCGTCGTCCATCTGAATTTTAAACATTTACCACGTATTAATATCACAAAATAATACTTAATATAGTCAATCACATGTCACGCACTTTGGTCAAAAGCATCGATCATTGCGACTTTACTCTATTCATATAATATGCATCTATTACACACCAGTACTGAAATTAAAATTACAATACCAACTAAAATAAAAATTACACTAATAGTAGTAGGCATCCGTAGTTTTTTTTTCATAGACATACACACATATTTTATTATTATTATTATTATTATTATTATTATTATTATTATTATTATTATTATTATTATTATTGTTATAACCTTCTACACCATCACTTCTACGGATATGGATTCATCCAGAAATCCATATTGCGCTCGTCGTACTTCCAGACGAGTCGCTCTCCTACCTCTCTCATCCTTTCACTATTTTCTAAAATTTCCTCACCAAATGTCCTAAGTTCTTGTACATTTTTTGCACTCATTGGGGGTGCAGGTTCTAGGACTGGGTTCGGAAACTGGGGTGCGGGTTCCTTGTATGGGGGTGTAGGTGCCTGGTATGGGTAACGCTTTTCTAGAATCTCCCTAATGAATACATCATTATCGTAATAGGGATCTAGAGGATCTAACCCTGGGAGGGCTCGTAGGTTCGGCATGGATATGTCTTCGTGTATCGGGTAACGTTGCACGTAGTCCCTATTGTCATCCCACCACGGGTCATAATTTGGGTTTAAGGGGTTTGGTGCGGGTACCCTAGGTATCTCCTCCGGGTTAAAATCAAGCATTTCTACTTGATTTTCAAGGTTTTCTATCTCCATCGGTTGGTCAGGAAATGGTGGTTGTGGTTGGGGTGCTATCATTTGTTCCAGGTTAGGGTCAGCTGCAGTGGTTGCTAGGATGTGGATGTTGGCTATATCCCTGTTAATCATTTCCTGGGCATAGGCATCGGTTTCTCTTTTAGCTGCTGCTAGTGCTCTTTGGTCTTGTAACTTTTTCATACGCTTCCTACGCTCATGTGCCCCTCGACTGAACCATCCTCTCTTTTTCTGAGGGAATGACTCTTCAGACTGAGCCTTAAACACAAATATTCCTTCTTCCGTATCAGCTGAGTACCCTGAGAGGGCAAGCTGAGAAGAGGCACCTTTGCTTCTAGGCGAACCAGACAATTGACGGTACGCGTCAGGTGGTCCTTGGTCTCTCATACTGTAAACTAACAAATAGTTTGTAACACCTCGAAAATTCACGTCCTATAATGTGTAGACACGTGTCATATGTTTGAACGTGTGAAAGAATGTTATAGAAGGACTAAAGTTGACAGTCATGGAAAGTATATGAAAATACGAGTTCTAAATGTCAACAGTGAATAAATATATTGCACATTAACCCTACATGGTGTTTATAGCATCAAACGAATAAATCATGGATCATACGAAGCTAAATATGAAAGAAAGTGAGAGATTACAAACTATAGGGGTTAAATGTGTCAACATGTTTAAGTTATACCTCTGAGTGACCTTTTGACAAACCCGAAGCTTTGTAACGGTTAATTATGCTCACTAGAATGCACGATATAAATTTCGTAAAGTTTCGTTATCGTATGAGAAAGTTATGATCAAATTCGTGTGCGAAGGGTTAAAGCGTCAATGTTGAAAGTTAGGACTTTTCGGGTAACGATAAAGTTAACCGGGGACTTGACAAAGTGGGTATATGTTTTAAAGCCCTTATAGATCAATTTGGAGGGTTCATAATGCAAGAAAGGAAGTCTAAACAAAGTTTCAAGGGGCAGGGATCAAAACATAAAAATCTAAAGTTGGATTTGAGTCAGACATGGTGTCGTGCGACACGAGGCCCGGGGGGGGGGGGGGGTCCTTCGCGTCATGCCTAGGCCCATCTGATGCGAATTCTTTGCTTCCTTGTCTGCCATAGCCCTTGTGCTCGACCTTTAACCGATTTTCCACATTTCTCTTGATCCCTAAACACCCCCTCAACATCTAGGGACACTTGTGGATCAGTTGTGGTAAGTTATAGACCTATGTGTCAACATTTTATGGTGTTCTTGATCACTATATAAAGGCTTCATGTGCAACCATTGTGATCACACCTTCTCTTGCACTTCCTGATCATTTCTGGAGCTCAAGACCCCTTTCAAGTGTTCACAAATCCTTCATAGGACTCTTGTAAGTTTGCTTAACCTTCTTTAATTGAGTTTAGCTTAGTTATTTAGCTAAAAGTCAAACCGTCATAATTAACGGTTGACTTTAAGATTAATCACTAATGGCTCAGTGATTAGTCGAATTGAAAGTAGTTATAAGTTGGTAATTATGTGGGTAATAAACCCTCAAAAGGGTTCCCCCTGATTCCCACTCTAACTAGGTCAAATGTCGGGTCAAACTTGTAATTAAAAAGTCAACATAATGTTTAATTTACAATTTATGCATGATTAGCAATGTAGAACACATACAACCTGTTTGATCATTAATATAACTTGGTAATTAGTGTAAGAACATGTCTAAACATGTTCAACCCGACAATTTCCTGTTTAGACCCGGTTCGGAACCGAAAGTCGCATAGTTTGACTTTCACTTTGACTTTCAGTTCTGACCCGTTATGATATGTTTTAGAAATGCCTTAGAGCTTTATTTGGACCAGGTTACATGCTAGTATAACCCTCTGTGATTATACACCTCGGATCATTAGTTATCCAATTAATATGCATGATTCCGTTAATTGCTCATATGTTGACCATTATGCCCTTTTCACCTTAAAACGTGATTTTTGGAAATGTAAAAGGGTAGGTTAAGAGTTATGCTCGTTAGCGTAAAATTAAAGCTTTATGTTAATTAAACGGCGTATTTAGCGTATAGCCTACTTAAACATACTTTTTGATATCAATCTCTTTACCCACTGATGTAATATATTATTTTGGGATTTTTAAAGATTTTTAATTAATTTTAGGCTGAGCATAACTCATAGTCGTAGACTTAATCCGGTAATTGTCGGTTTTGCCCTTACGGGCCATAAAATGAGTTTTACATATCTAAACGACTCCAAACCTTTTGCTACTGATTCTAAATGATAAATAAATTATTTTAAACCCTCTGGAATAATAAAAATATCAGATTTCTATATAGAACCCGGAAACGGCTTCTAATCGCCTAATTAAGCGTTTTTAACGCCTAGTGTGTACTAGAACTATTTTAAACATACAAAGGGTGATACCTACTGATATTTGAGGCAAATTATAATGTTTTAACAGTAAGCAAAAGTTGTTTAACTCAGACTTCAGTTTTGAGTTTTTCGGCTTATGTGAAATTACCAAAATACCCCTACGGGGCATAGTTTGGTTATAATTGGTAAATTTCACATATATACTTTATCCTACTATTATAACATGGTAAAATAAGTATTTTTACTGATTACATCAGACCTGTAACTCAGATAAATACTTAAACTCTTTTATAACCTTTTAAATGACCAAACTACCCCTACGGGGCATAGTTTGTGTTTAAATTCATTTCGGGCATAATGAATGATATCTTACTGATTTCACAACATATTTGGAGCATATTAACTTAGGAAACCTGTAAATGACTCTCATTATTACCCGTTACGCTTATTACGCGTTCGGTTCGGTTTATGCAACTAGTTTACATAAATTAGCCGAAACGGGTCAAACCTTATCGGTTTTATCTCAAAATCCAGAATGTGTATGAAATACCCATATTAAACAAGTCTCTGAACTTGTCGGGTCTAAATCACATTCTATCCGGTCTTCGCTTAATCGTGCGTACGAACCGTCTCTTTGAAACTAACCGGTCTAAGCTTAAGCTTAATTAAAGACCCGTTAGGATTCTAATAGGTTATTATAAACCTTCGTTCCAGATTAGGAGGACCAGTAAAACTACTTGCAATTTGCTTATTGTGAATTATACTTTGCTCAGGTAAATACTTTTAACTTATTTTCCCTATACATGCTTGGGTTACGGTATATAGAATACCGCTTGATCGGGCATCAAATCTTCCATCGTTGGGTGGTTAATTGAATAATTTGATCGGCTCGTTTAAACAGTCTTGTTACTTAAAGCCTTTGGGGGGTTAATGACCATGTCCCGGATATCCTTGGCATCATTTTATGAAATGGCCACGACTTAAGCGCGGGGTGTAGGCGTACACCCGTCAGTGCACAAAAGAATAATGTGGTGTCTCTATTGATCTTTAACCCGGACAAGATCCGGGCTACTGAACGCACAAGGAACATGTAATTCGTTCACAAGATTATATATTTAAATAATTCTCCCAAGTTAAATAAAAAATGTTTATGCCACGTGCATCCAAATCAATTTTCAATCATTTTCCAAAATGAGTCAGTTGATTGTATTTACCAGTGTAAACTGACGTATTTTCCCAAAAAGATTAAATGCAGGTACTAAGCATAATTGGCTGGGATTTCTCCTTAGCATCACTAGAAGTCTCGCAAGCTTAAGATGCCTAAAGTCTGTTGAACTATTGTTTCCAATTTGTTTCCGATCCGTTTGTGGATAAACTTCCGAATATTGTGACATTTGATATTACAATATTAAATTCAGTTGTATTATATCTTTTGGGTAGGGTTCGGCTACAAAGTCTATTTTTCCTACAAAGTGTACAAAGTCATAAAACACCACAATTTTAGCCGTAAAACACACTCAAAACCCACAAATAACAGAGTGAAGAACACTAAAACACAATATCCAAACCCTAACAGTCCATAAAAACTTCAAACACACCATCATAGAATTATGAATATAAAACACAACATGATAATCAACATAAAACACACTAATGTTAGTCATTCGATAATCAAAACCTTATCATCCAAAACGCAACACAAAACCCACAAATATGACGTTTTAGTAATCTTCACTTTGTTATTTGTGGATTTTGAGTGTGTTCTATGGCTAAAAATGTGGTGTTTTATGGCTTTGTATACTTTGTAGGAAAAATAGACTTTGTAGCCAACTCCCACCCTATATCTTTTTAAATTTGCTTCCGCTGTGCATATTAATTATTGTGTTGTTTGACTATTATGTTGCCAACCACGTCACAATACTCCCCCACCGGGCCCACCGGTGACACGTGGAAATCGGGGTGTGACAGGTTGGTATCAGAGCCAACACTGAGTGAATTAAACACTAGCCTTTTGTGTTTAATCTCAGTTACACAATTGCACACATCTAAACTTTCGAGTCTAGACAAATAACATAGGACAAATTCTACCTTGTTTGGTTTTTGTTTTGTCCTTTAATTTATATATATTCTTTTCGTTATCTCATGTTGTATTGACAGGATTAACAAAATGCCGCCAAGATTCTTCAGGAGAAGAGGACGCGGAAAGGGGCCAATCACCGCCCCCAATGACAACGAGGCAGGACCTTCGAATGTGCGAGCTCCTTCGACCACTGAGAGTGACGATCCCCGGAAAAACCGGAGGAACCTCTTTGAACCGGCTAGACGGTAGGTCTCACACAGTTCAACACCTCCTGTCCATAACCCTTATGGGCCACAACCGGAGTATGAGCCCAACAACCCGCAACCTTCCTACATACCGTTGCAGCGATCCTTATCGCATAATTCTTTTGGTGACCCTACACCAGTTTTTCGGGGCCGGTTTAACCCGGCAAACTACATAGCAGAACCAGTGGGTTTTAACCCATTGGGGTCGGAGGATCATTTCTCGGGAGATCACGCGGACGATATGGACGAGGATACGGACCCCGTCGAACTTGCCAGTGGTACACCAAACCACCCGATAGAGATCTCTGACGGATCTTCTTTCCACGGATCACCCTATGTTGGTCCAGATAGCTTTCAAGCTATGTTTACCAGGCACGAATGGTACTATACACCTCCTCGCCATTCACCACCTTAGCAACAGCAACAGCAACAACATGATCCCTCTGTGGATTCACGGTTTGTGGTAGTTACGCCACCGCCTCCACCGCCGCCAGTTCAGCCGGCACCTCCGCAACCACCGA
The DNA here is from genome assembly GCA_030545235.1 of Helianthus tuberosus. NCBI lineage: Eukaryota > Viridiplantae > Streptophyta > Magnoliopsida > Asterales > Asteraceae > Helianthus > Helianthus tuberosus. Next base: position 97,795,397 of record CM060377.1, read on the forward strand.
GGCATAGGAGATCTGGACCGCGTATGTCTACACGGGGAGGAGATTTCCATTTCAGTTCTCCTCGACAATCTAGTGGCAGCCACTATCCGCCACAACAGGAGGACCCACAAATGGGTGGACCTTCTAACCCAGCTGTACCACAGCCACCACCGATGGGTTTTGACAACCCAATTCCAGCATACACGGGTTCTATGGCATACAACCCGTTTGAACCGCCGACTCACCACAATTATGGTTACACAGAGGCCGACCCCTACATGGTAGCGGCGAACTACAACACCCAAGGACCCTATGGAGATCCATGGGGAGTAGGGTACCCAACACATGGGTACCAAATACCTCCAAGACCTATTATCAGGCAACAATCGCAACCACCAAGGTTCTCCCCACCAGAGCGTGAAGAAATTCTGCAATGGTTGGACCATGTAGAGCGAGAGTTTCACAGGGAACGAAGGGAGCGACAAACTTTCTTCCAAGGATTAACGAGCCTAATTAAAGGGAAGAGCAAGAAGGACCACTAAATCCTTCCATTTGTTATTGAGCCCCTGCGTGGGCCAGTCTTGCTGTATAAACCCCTGCGTGGGTATGCTTGTTTGTTTTGACCCCAGCAAGGGTCTATCTTTCTGTAAACCCCTACGTGGGTATGTTATTTGTGTAAGTCCCTGCGTGGACTATTATGTTGATTAAGCCCCTGCGTGGGTATGTGTGTTATTAAGCCCCTGCGTGGGTAAGTACTTGTTTCAACCCCTGCGTGGGTAAGTTTTTTTATTTAAAAAGTCCCGATTAGGGCGATATGTAATATTTTGATAATTAATGGAATGTAAGTTTATAAATTTCATGTTTGCCATTATGTGCATAAATAAATTATATATGAAATAAATAAATCAAAAGCATTCCTTTTTAATAATAATCTGCCTATTTAAATATTAAATAAGAATCTTAAGAGTGAAACCTAGCCTGAGTGTCATTATAAAGACCTGGCCATGATGGTAAGACCTGTTTAAAAGATTCAAATCCTTGTTAACATCTGTAAACATGTTAACACTCTTGGCAGACGTGATTCATTAAAATCACACACGTCATTTTTAGTATTGGATTCTTCAAAAGATTCCTAACCCAATTTTTATGATCCCTGAATCATGGGTTTAGGTCATCAATTAAGATGATCATATTTTGACCATACGTGGTATTATAGCGCCTACGGGCCCTGCTCATTTCCATATGAGCCAAAAAACAGTGGTAGCGATGACTCCCTGTCAGATAAAGGTAATGAACTAGGTTCAAACCTTCATGCTTTGATTCTCTGAAATCATAGCTTATAATTTATAAATGTCCTTGTGACTAGGCCTATTATGCCAGAATACCTTCATGTTTTGATTCTCTGAAATCATAACTTATAAATTAAAATGTCCATGTGACTAGGCCTTTTGTGCCATAAATAAAACTGTTTTTGTTTTATAATTAGGATAAATTATAATAGAAATCCTAAATAAATTTGATTAATAAATTAACCAAATATGGTCTCTGTTTACCATGGTTAATGAATTACCCTAAGGGGCAATTCCATAATAAACTCCCAAATAAACTATTGTTCTTGTTTTCTGTAACAGTTCAATTAAAATGGCTAACTCAGACGAGATAAATAGTCATCCAGTGGAGAACATTGATAACGCCCGGATTAATTTAACGGGTGCTGAATTAAAAGCGTTGGTCGACGACGCAGTTACATAGGCATTGGAACGGCAGTACGAAGAGTATAGTGGGACTCGTAGTAGGACCCTATCTACACAGCCTTCAAAGCCACCGTCCAAGAAGGAAGAACCGAAGAAAGATGATGATCGACACTCCTCGAACCACCACAGTGCTCCATCTCAGCAGGTTGTACTAAACCAGGGACCCCGTGACAAGGGTTGCTCTTATAAATATTTCGTTTCCTGCAAACCCCGGGATTTCACTGGGGAGAAAAGAGCCATTGACTGTATGACGTGGCTGGATGAGATGGATACGGTTGTGGATATCAGCGGATGCGCTGAGAGAGATGTGGTCAAGTTTATGTCACAGTCTTTTAAGGGTGAAGCTTTAGCATGGTGGAGATCTCTGATTCAAGCCACCGGAAAAATCCCATTGTACAACATGTCGTGGGATCAATTTGTTGCCCTTATCAGGGAAAATTACTGCCCTCAGCATGAGGTGGAGAAGATAGAGTCTGATTTTCTATCATTGGTGATGACAAACCTTGACTGTCAAGCTTACCTAACGAGCTTCAACACAATGTCACGGTTGGTTCCTTATCTGGTGACCCCGGAACCAAAAAGAATAGCTCGATTTATCGGTGGTTTAGCCCTGGAAATCAAGGCAAGCGTGAAGGCTTCTCGGCCAGCTACTTTTAGATCTGTAGCTGACATATCTTTGTCCCTCACTTTGGATGCGGTCAGGCAAAGATCGCTGAGGAATAAGGAGGCTGAGAAGAGAAAACGTGAAGATGATAGTTCACGGAGATCGAACAAGAAGCACCGTGGGAACGGTGATAACAAAAAAGGATCTGAGTCAAGGAAAGATGGGCATCATTCTGGCAAGAAGCCCAAATGCAAGATATGCAAGAAACAGCACTTTGGGAAGTGCAGACTTGAGTCGAACTCACAGACTCAGTAAAAAACCTATGCATGTGGAGTATGCAAGTCCACGGATCACAAGACCTTGGATTGCAAGAAGATGAAAGACGCAACGTGTTACCGTTGCAATGAAAAGGGGCACATTAAAACCAACTGCCCTAAGTATGCCAAGAAGCCTGAAGAGGCCAAGAAGACTAATGCTAGAGTCTTCAGAATGGACGCAAATGAAGCGGTTCTAGACGACAACGTTATTACAGGTACTTTCCTTGTAAATGATGTCTATGCAAGAGTACTATTTGATTCTGGCACTGATAAGTCGTTTGTAGACCATAAATTTTGCAAATTGCTGAATTTACCTGTCAAAACCTTGAGTATAAATTATGAGGTAGAGTTAGCAGATGGCACCATAGAAACCGTCTCCACTGTGTTAGATGGATGTGTGATATCCATTAAGAACCACTCTTTTTCTCTATCTCTACTTCCTTTTAAGTTGGCCGGTTTTGACATAGTTCTGGGTATGGACTGGTTATCTCATAACCAGGCCCAAATTGTTTGTAACAAGAAACAAGTGGTAATAAAGACTCCGTCTGGTGAATCACTTACCATTCGGGGAGATACCCAATATGGGCTACCTGAGCAAGTGACTATGCTCAAGGCTTCAAAATGTTTAAAGAAGGGTTGTGTCATCTACATGGCGCAAGTGATTATTGATGAGCCTAAACCAAAGATAGAAGACATCCCTGTCATTTCTGAATTCCCTGAAGTTTTTCCGGAAGAACTACCTGGTTTGCCACCAGATAGGCAAGTGGAATTCAGGATTGATATCATCCCCGGAGCAGCACCAGTTGCTAGAGCACCTTATAGGTTGGCACCAACGGAGATGAAAGAATTGAGGACACAGCTAGACGAATTGCTAGCCAAAGGTTTCATAAAACCTAGTTCGTCTCCTTGGGGAGCACCAGTCCTGTTTGTCAAGAAGAAGGACGGATCGATGCGTCTGTGCATCGATTATCGTGAGCTTAATAAGGTCACGATCAAGAATAGGTATCCTTTGCCTAGGATCGACGATTTGTTCGATCAATTGCAAGGAGCAAGTTATTTTTCGAAGATTGATTTGAGGTCAGGCTACCATCAACTGAAGGTTAGAGATGAAGACGTACACAAAACTGCATTTAGGACTCGTTACGGTCATTACGAGTTCCTAGTGATGCCTTTTGGGCTCACTAATGCACCAGCCGCGTTCATGGATCTCATAAATCGCGTTTGCAAGCCTTACTTAGATAAATTCATCATCATTTTCATCGACGACATTCTTATCTACTCGAAGAATCAAGCTGACCATGAGAAACACCTTCGCTGTATTCTCAAACTTCTACACCATGAGAAGCTCTACGCTAAATTTTCCAAGTGTGAGTTTTGGCTACGGGACGTCCAATTCCTTGGACATGTGGTTAGTGAGCGTGGTATCCAAGTGGATCCCGCCAAGGTTGAAGCAGTTATGAACTGGCAAGAGCCAAAGACGCCTACAGAGATTCGTAGCTTCCTGGGATTGGCATGATATTACAGACGTTTCATTGAAAATTTTTCAAGGATTGCTGCACCCCTAACTTCCTTGACTAAGAAGAAAGTAAAGTTCGTTTGGGGCCCTAAGCAGCAAGAGTCCTTTGATATTCTAAAGCAAAAGTTGAGCAACGCCCCAGTACTGACATTGCCAGATGGTATAGAAGATTTTGTGGTTTACTGCGACGCATCGCACACTGGCATGGGGTGTGTGCTTATGCAGAAAGGCAAGGTTATTGCCAATGCATCACGACAGTTAAAGGTGCACGAAAATAATTACACCACCCATGACTTGGAGTTGGGTGCCGTTGTATTCGCACTAAAACTGTGGAGGCATTATTTATATGGAATCAAGTGTGTGATCTATTCTGATCACAAGAGCCTCAAGCATCTGTTTAATCAGAAGGAATTAAATATGAGGCAACGCCGTTGGATGGAGACTTTAAACGATTATGATTGTGAAATCAGATATCATCCCGGCAAGGCGAATGTAGTCGCTGATGCCTTGAGCCGAAAGGAAAGGGTGAAACCCATCCGAATCAATGCCAAGCGCATGGAGATAAAGAACAGTTTGACTGAAAGGTTGTTAGCTGTACAGAAGGAAGCTGTGTTGGAAGCTAACTATCATAATGAAAAGCTAGGGGTAACTGAGGAGCAGTTAACTCTTAGCAAGGACGGAATTCTAAGATTAAATGGACGAATATGGGTTCCAATTTATGGAGGACTTCATGATGTCATCCTCCAGGAAGCCCATAGTTCCAAATACTCCGTTCATCCTGGAGCTGATAAGATGTACCAGGATCTAAGGGTAAATTATTGGTGGATAGGCTTGAAAAAGTCTGTAGCTGCCTATGTAGCTAAATGCTTGACATGTGCGCAAGTTAAAGCAGAACATCAAAAGCCGTCAGACTTGCTACAACAGCCTGAACTTCCTACGTGGAAGTGGGAAATGGTAACTATGGATTTTATCACCAAGTTACCCAAGACAAGGAAAGGAAATGATACAATATGGGTTATAGTTGACAGACTGACTAAGTCAGCCCATTTCTTACCCATCAAGGAGACTTATAGCTCCGACATGTTAGCCCAGCTATACGTGGATAAGATTGTAGCCTTACATGGCATACCTGTGTCTATTATCTCTGACCGAGATACCAGATACACGTCACATTTTTGGAAAAGTTTCCAACAATCTTTGGGCACGTGTTTGAATTTCAGTACAGCTTACCACCCTCAGACAGACGGTCAGAGTGAGCGTACTATTCAAACGTTGGAAGACATGCTACGTGCATGTGTAATTGATTTAGGTGGTAGTTGGGATAACCACCTACCATTGATTGAGTTCTCCTACAACAATAGCTACCACACCAGCATTAAGGTTGCGCCTTTTGAGGCCTTATATGGTAGAAAGTGTAGAACGCCCGTTTGTTGGGCGGAAGTTGGAGATGTCCAGTTATCAGGACCAGAGATAGTCTTCGAGACGACGGACAAGATTGTCCAAATTCGTGACCGTCTCAAAGCTGCCCGAGATAGGCAGAAGAGTTACGCAGATCCAAAGCGTAAGGCTTTTCACTTCGAAGTAGGTGACAAAGTGTTGCTTAAAGTATCACCCTGGAAGGGGGTGATGCGATTTGGTAAGAAAGGCAAGCTAAGCCCGAGATACATAGGACCTTTCGAGGTTATCGAACGTGTCGGGTCAGTTGCCTATAAGTTAAACTTACCGGAAGAGCTCAGTGGAATTCACAATGTGTTCCACATCTGCAATCTGAAAAAGTGCTTCACTGATGAATCACTGGTTATACCACATACAGATGTGCATATAGATGAGAGCTTGAAGTTTGTGGAAAAACCATTGTCGATTGAAGATCGACAGGTTAAGAAGCTTCGGAGGAAGCATGTACCTATTGTAAAGGTCAAATGGGATGCCCGTAGAGGTCCCGAATATACGTGGGAAGTTGAATCCACGATGAAAGAAAAGTACCCTTATTTATTTCAGTAAATCTCGGGTCGAGATTTATTTTAAGGGGGTGAGGATGTAACACCTCGAAAATTCACGTCCTATAATGTGTAGACACGTTTCATATGTTTGAACGTGTGAAAGAATGTTATAGAAGGACTAAAGTTGACAGTCATGGAAAGTATGTGAAAATACGAGTTCTAAATGTCAACAGTGAATAAATATATTGCACATTAACCCTACATGGTGTTTATAGCATCAAACGAATAAATCATGGATCATACGAAGCTAAATATGAAAGAAAGTGAGAGATTACAAACTACAGGGGTTAAATGTGTCAACATGTTTAAGTTATACCTCTGAGTGACCTTTTGACAAACCTGAAGCTTTATAACGGTTAATTATGCTCACTAGAATGCACGATATAAATTTCGTAAAGTTTCGTTATCGTATGAGAAAGTTATGATCAAATTCGTGTGCGAAGGGTTAAAGCGTCAATGTTGAAAGTTAGGACTTTTCGGGTAACGATAAAGTTAACCGGGGACTTGACAAAGTGGGTATATGTTTTAAAGCCCTTATAGATCAATTTGGAGGGTTCATAATGCAAGAAAGGAAGTCTAAACAAAGTTTGAAGGGGCAGGGATCAAAACATAAAAATCTAAAGTTGGATTTGAGTCAGACATGGTGTCGCGCGACGCGAGGCCCAGGGGGGGGGGGGGTCCTTCGCGTCATGCCTAGGCCCATCTGATGCGAATTCTTTGCTTCCTTGTCTGCCATAGCCCTTGTGCTCGACCTTTAACCGATTTTCCACATTTCTCTTGACCCCTAAACACCCCCTAAACATCTAGGGACACTTGTGGATCATTTGTGGTAAGTTATAGACCTATGTGTCAACATTTTATGGTGTTCTTGATCACTATATAAAGGCTTCATGTGCAACCATTGTGATCACACCTTCTCTTGCACTTCCTGATCATTTCTGGAGCTCAAGACCCCTCTCAAGTGTTCACAAATCGTTCATAGGACTCTTGTAAGTTTGCTTAACCTTCTTTAATTGAGTTTAGCTTAGTTATTTAGCTAAAAGTCAAACCGTCGTAATTAACGGTTGACTTTAAGATTAATCACTAATGGCTCAGTGATTAGTCGAATTGAAAGTAGTTATAAGTTGGTAATTATGTGGGTAATAAACCCTCAAAAGGGTTCCCCCTGATTCCCACTCTAACTAGGTCAAATGTCGGGTCAAACTTGTAATTAAAAAGTCAACAGAATGTTTAATTTACAATTTATGCATGATTAGCAATGTAGAACACATACAACCTGTTTGATCATTAATATAAATTGGTAATTAGTGTAAGAACATGTCTAAACATGTTCAACCCGACAATTTCCTGTTTAGACCCGGTTCGGAACCGAAAGTCGCATAGTTTGACTTTCACTTTGACTTTCAGTTCTGACCCGTTATGGTATGTTTTAGAAATGCCTTAGAGCTTTATTTGGACCAGGTTACATGCTAGTATAACCCTCTGTGATTATACACCTCGGATCATTAGTTATCCAATTAATATGCATGATTCTGTTAATTGCTTATATGTTGACCATTATGCCCTTTTCACCTTAAAACGTGATTTTTGGAAATGTAAAAGAGTAGAAACCTTAATTACTGATATATAAACTTGCATACAAAATTTGACATCAGTTTGAGGTGTAGGTTAAGAGTTATGCTCGTTAGCGTAAAATTAAAGCTTTATGTTAATTAAACGGCGTATTTAGCGTATAGCCTACTTAAACATACTTTTTGATATCAATATCTTTACCCACTGATGTAATATATTATTTTGGGATTTTTAAAGATTTTTAATTAATTTTAGGCTGAGCATAACTCATAGTCGTAGGCTTAATCCGGTAATTGTCGGTTTTGCCCTTACGGGCCATAAAATGAGTTTTACATATCTAAACGACTCCAAACCTTTTGCTACTGATTCTAAATGATAAATAAATTATTTTAAACACTATGGAATAATAAAAATATCAGATTTCTATATAGAACCCGGAAACGGCTTCTAATCGCCTAATTAAGCGTTTTTAACGCCTAGTGTGTACTAGAACTATTTTAAACATACAAACGGTGATACCTACTGATATTTGAGGCAAATTATATTGTTTTAACAGTAAGCAAAAGTTGTTTAACTCAGACTTCAGTTTTGAGTTTTTCGGCTTATGTGAAATTACCAAAATACCCCTACGGGGCATAGTTTGGTTATAATTGGTTAATTTCACATATATACTTTATCCTACTGTTATAACATGGTAAAATAAGTATTTTTACTGATTACATCAGACCTATAACTCAGATAAATACTTAAACTCTTTTATAACCTTTTATATGACCAAACTACCCCTACGGGGCATAGTTTGTGTTTAAATTCATTTCGGGCATAATGAATGATATCTTACTGATGTCACAACATATTTGGAGCATATTAACTTAGGAAACCTGTAAATGACTCTCATTATTACCCGTTACGCTTATTACGCGTTCGGTTCGGTTTATGCAACTAGTTTACATAAATTAGCCGAAACGGGTCAAACCTTATCGGTTTTATCTCAAAATCCAGAATGTGTATGAAATACCCATATTGAAAAAGTCTCTGAACTTGTCGGGTCTAAATCACATTCTATCCGGTCTTCGCTTAATCGTGCGTACGAACCGTGTCTTTGAAACTAACCGGTCTAAGCTTAAGCTTAATTAAAGACCCGTTAGGATTCTAATAGGTTATTATAAATCTTCGTTCCAGATTAGGAGGACCAGTAAAAGCTACTTGCAATTTGCTTATTGTGAATTATACTTTGCTCAGGTAAATACTTTTAACTTATTTTCCCTATACGGGCTTGGGTTACGGTATATAGAATACCGCTTGATCGGGCATCAAATCTTCCATCGTTGGGTGGTTAATTGAATAATTTGATCGGATCGTTTAAACAGTCTTGTTACTTAAAGCCTTTGGGGGGTTAATGACCAAATCCCGGATATCCTTGGCATCATTTTACGAAATGGCCACGACTTAAGCACGGGGTGTAGGCGTACACCCGTCAGTGCACAAAAGAATAATGTGGTGTGTCTATTGATCTTTAACCCGGACAAGATCCGGGCTACTGAACGCACAAGGAACATGTAATTCGTTCACAAGATTATATATTTAAATAATTCTCCCAAGTTAAATAAAAAATGTTTGTGCCACGTGCATCCAAATCAATTTTCAATCATTTTCCAAAATGAGTCAGTTGATTGTATTTACCAGTGTAAACTGACGTATTTTCCCAAAAAGATTAAATGCAGGTACTAAGCGTAATTGGCTGGGATTTCTCCTTAGCATCACTAGAAGTCTCGCAAGCTTAAGATACCTAAAGTCTGTTGAACTATTGTTTCCAATTTGTTTCCGATCCGTCTGTGGATAAACTTCCGAATATTGTGACATTTGATATTACAATATTAAATTCGGTTGTATTATATCTTTTTAAATTTGCTTCCGCTGTGCATATTAATTATTGTGTTGTTTGACTATTATGTTGCCAACCACGTCACGATACTCCCCCACCGGGCCCACCGGTGACACGTGGAAATCGGGGTGTGACATAGTTAAATAATACATAACAAGAAAATACAATTATGCACGTATTCCCGTAATTTATTTCCTAACAATTTGAATTTTGGTGTCAGCAGAACGCTTCTGTGGCTGAATCAGTGGCTTAGCTCTGATACCACCTTCTGTCGTAACCCCCGTACCCCTATTCAAATACAGGAACGGGCGGTCGCGGCCAGTTTCGGTGGCATCTGGTATTGTCTAATTTTGGCAGCGGAATTTTCACCAGGACCGTAGTTAGGAAATATTTTATCAGAGTAAAATACCACATTTTCATAATATTAAACACATGGGATAAAACCCAAGTTTGCAGTACACACATTTTCATAGGAATAAATCCTATTTTTATTTAATAAAAACATCTATTTTATTTTAGGTAACTTTATTGCCACTTTTCCAAGCCTTCAGTGCTGTCCAGCTGGCTTCTATTTGGCTTTCACATTTTGTTACCTGAAACGTGTTTAAAAACATTTTGTCAGTAGGAAATTATTGGGATTGAACCCTATCAGAGGAACAGATAATTAAAGCCAAAACCGGATCAGAGCAGTGGATCCAGAATAAGCAGATGTTATATATACAAGTCTCTCCCCTTGAAAGTGGTTTCAACATCTGATGACCTCCAATCCACTGATTGTTACAACTGCTGACCTACAACTGCTGATCAAGTCAAAGACTGATGAAGACTAAAGCTCTGCTGGTTAATCTACTGCTATGGGTCAAGCTCTGCTGGTTTATATCAAGTACTGCTGGAGTCACAACAGTGGAAGGATAGAGCAGCAGTTTAGTTTTACTTATGTAATGTATTGTATAACAATTATTAGCATAACAGTGTTTGTATAGATCAGTTGTTAGAGTTTGTTAGGAGGTTAGATGTCACTTTCATGGTGACGTCAGCAAAGATGCCATAGTGGTTTGTCCATGCCTATAAATAGAACAGTACCCTGTACTATTCTATTAGCTCTTCACCATCTTTCTTCCTGTACGAACAAATCACTGTGAGCTCAGGCTGAGGGGGAGTTTGTTACATGCATGCAATTGTAATCGTTGATGAAATAAATTCAATCATTCGGTTCTTTGTTGAAAATGTGTGTTGAAAGCAATTCTCCTATTTGATTGTGTGCAAAATTTGTTTCCACTTACATTCCGCCGCATTACTTGTTCATCTTTCATTTTAATTCAAACGTAAAACACAATCAATCCAAACTCAGATCCTAACAATTGGTATCAGAGCACAGACAGTCAAATTTGATTTAACAATCATTTTGACATAAATAGTTCAGCTCACAATCGTTGATACTGATAAGTTGTTCATTTTGTTGAAAAACAGAGCAAGGTTTAATCACAATCAAAGTTGATTAATCAGTGCCTGTAAAACAACCAGGATGACATCACAATCACAAGATGATAAGAATAACATCGGCTCACTTTTCAAGCCACCCATGCTTAAACGTAATGAATACAACATCTGGGAGAGAAGGATGGGTCACATCCTTGCTCAACAGAATACTGGATGTTGGAGATCTGTTGTTTTTGGACCACATGTTCCCATGGTGCCAAGTGCTGAGGATACAAAGAAGTTCGAACCTAAAAAACCTGAAAATTATACTGAAACTGATTTCCAAAAGTTCGAACTCGATGCCAAAACATTTAGCATCATTGCATCTGCGTTAACCAATGAAATTTATGCTGGGCTGTTACATTGTAACAGTGCCAAAGAGCTATGGGATGCACTGAAGGAACAGTTTGGAGGAACAGAAGAAGTTATTGAAAATAATAGGGAAATTCTGAATCAGCAGTATGAAACCTTTTGTCACATCAAGGGTGAATCATTGACTCAACAGTTTGAGCGATTTAGTTGTCTCATTAGTGAGCAAAGACTTGTTAAAGTTACATTTCTTGATTCAACACAAAATAGCAGGTTTCTTAGATCACTACCTGAAAAATGGGATACAATTGCTTTTGTAACTAGAAATTCTGCTGAGTTCAAAGATATGACCCTGACCCAACTTCATGGTAGACTCCTGACCTATGAAAGGGAGTTAAACCAGAAAAAGAAGTTGCAAGAGTCTGGTAAAGTTGCTGCTGATTATTCATTTGGCAGCACAGCTCTCTTTGGTCAGGAAGAATCTGGTAGCAGTAGTAAGGATTAGAGTTATGATCATTTTATTGATATAACTGCTGGTGGAAACTTTAACAACTCTGATTCTCACTCTTGCTTTTACTGCAAATTGTGAAAACCAGATGTCAGATAACTTGTGCTTTAAACTCAATGACTTACAGCACTTTGATCAAACTGATCTTGAAAAAATGGACATTTTGCATCAATTGGCATTGATTAGTGTAAGAACAAGCAAATTTTACAAAATGACAGGGAGAAAATTCCCAGGGTTAGATGGGAATTTAAAAGTGGGGTTGGATAAGTCAAAAATCAAGTGCTACAAGTGCAATAGGCTAGGACACTTTGCTAGGGAATGTAGGAGTCAAACCACTGGTCCAATTGTTACTCATCCCAGCTCAAACCCTAGGCCACAAAATCAAAGCACTGTGCACTATTCCCATTATACCCCTGCTGCCCATGTAAACACTGCTCATTATGCAAACCCTGTTCCTGTGCATTATGTTCAAGCCACTGTCCCTCAAATTCAGTATGTTTAGGCTCCTGTACCTCAGGTTTTGTTGGTGCATAATGTCTATAGCCTACGTCTTAAGTCTAGGTCATGTTTGTATAGGGTTTACAGGGGTTAAAAGTGTAATTTTATGTATTTTGTAGTAATTTCGCTTGAAATGACATGTGGTCATTTCAAACGAAATTAGAATTATTAATTTCGCTTGAAATCACATGTGTCATTTCATGCGAAATCAGGAGCCTATAAATAGGCAAGTGTAGCTTCTCATTTGGGACGGAATTAGCTGTGGTGTAACAAAGTGCTGTCAAAATTTCACTGTGTATTCAAGTCTAAAATCAATGAGAAGCTTGTTTTAAGTATCATACTCTGTTTCTACTCATTTCTACACTGATTCTAGGCTGTTTGTTTGTTTCCACCTCTCAAACAGTTGTGTATTGTCTCTGATCGACTCATTTGATAGTCAAAACTATCCTACAATTGGTATCAGAGCTCAGGATGAGTCAATACACTTGAATCAGTAGCTTTTCTACTCATTTTTTGGACTTCTATACAAATTCATGGACAAAATGGACTGATCTGTTGATATTGTGTGTAAAATACTGTTTTAACAAACCCTTGAAAGAATCAGACCTAAATTCAGACTAAAAGTGACAAAAATGGGCCAAACAGTTAATTTTGTTTGAACGAGCCTTCTAATTTCGTTTGAAAAGTTGAGGTAATTTCACACGAAATTACTGATTTCGTTTAAATTACATCTGATTCCATTTGAAAAAGTAATTCTGTTTGAAATGGCACTTGATTTCGCTTGAAAGTGCTATTTCGTTTGAGAAGTTGATTCCATTTGAGAAATGATTTCGTTTGAAAACCTAATTTCGTTTAAAAAACCTGATTTCGCTTGAAAATCTGATTTCGTGTGAAAATTCATTTCGTTCGTGGTATTTCGTTTGAAAGTCTATTTCATGTGTAGAAAGTGTTTTCACTTGAAAATAACCAGTTTTCAAAACTTGAAATTTTTTTCCATAAACTGTTATCGTAAAATGGATAACCCAGAGTTTTACAACTTCTTTGCCGGTGGGGGAATGACGGCAGCACAAACACCAGCCAGTATCGTACAAAATGTGAACATGGAAAATGAACTCGGCACTATGCAGAAACCGCCGAAGTTGATGAACATTGATGAGTATGCTGGGTGGTCGGAAAGGTTTAAAACTTGGGTGCAAGCCAACCATTTCGAATGTTGGATGAAAATCGAATCTAAATATGTTCCCCCAAAGAATGGTTCGGGTTTAGAGAAATCTATCGGAAGTTTGACTCCACAAGAACAAGAAGATTTCAAGGCATAAAAGAAAATGATGAGCATTTTACAACAAGCCATCAAAGAGGATATCTTAGTACTATTACAACATCAGGGAGATTCTCAGTCCGTTTGGAATTCGTTGAAAGTAAAGTTTCTTGGGAGCGTGTCTATGATCAAAAGCAAAACTGCTTTGATGAAGAAAGAGTTTGATATCTTTACGGGTATAAAGGGTGAAACAACAAAGCAGTTGATCGAACGATATTGCCATCTGGTTGTTGAGATGAAGAGGTTGGGCATAACTAAGACGGATGAGGAATAGGTTGATAAATTGGCGGATGCATTGCCATACGATGAATGGGGCACTTATCTGTTAGTGTTGAAGAATAATTTGGAGTATGTGGGATTCAACCTTAGCACATTCATTGAAAAGATTGTGTCACACGAGCTTGAGTTGACAAAGATTAGAAAGATGAAGTCTTCAAGTGTTCAACAGGATGTCTCATTGTATTACAAAGGAAGTACTCCAGCAACATCAAATCTAAGTCCAAAAATGCAGACAACTTTTAGTGCAGATTCAACATCCGGAGTATCATCTGTCACATCAAGCAACAATAGTTCACCATTTGCAAGTTTTGAGCCAAATCCAAAGGGTCAAAACTCACCGGATCAATCTTACAATCAAAGTTCGTCTGGATTAAACAGTCAAAGTCAAGGTCCAGGAATTATGTGCAACATAGCAGTGAACATAAAGAATGCTCAAGACTTTACTGAATCATCAGCAAAGCAGCACATAGAACTTCTTGCTTCGGTGCTTGAATCGTATGAAAGCTTGGTTGCAGGTAGAATTGGGAACCCCGATATGACACAGGAAGACTATGATCAGATCGATCCAGAGGAGCTGGAGTTGATCGACATCAAATGGGGAATGGCAAGCTTGGTTAGAAGAGCTCAACGATTTATCGAAATAACTGGTCAGAACAGTCTTTCAGGACCAGATCAAAAAATTGGGTTTGATAAATCGAAAGTCACATGTTTCAAATGTAAAGAGAAGGGACACTTCAAACGGGAATGTCCAAACAGGGAGGTCAACAACCATCAAAACCCGTTCTCAAATGATTATTACAAACAAGCGATCTATCATAAGACATGTCAACAACCATTCACCCAAAGACCTCAGATCGAAAACAAACCGGAGAAGGCTCTCTTAGTCAATCAAGATGATGAGAAGGTTGCTGAAGGTTTTAGTTGGGATAAGTACATACCTGGTAGTGAGGGTAGGGCAATGATGGCAGAGATTGTGGAAGTACCGGAATGCGTTGTTGAAACAGAAGAAGTCAGTGAAGTCATGTCTGAAGAAAGTTTGGCAGAGCTGGAAGAAAAAGTTTACTACTATCAATCTGAACAGGAGCTCATTACTAGCTCTTTCAAATCAATCATTCCTCCTAATATGTTTGAATCTTTTGCAGGTTTTTTCAGTGAGCCAACTACTGGTCTTTGTCCAAGATATGATGATGAACCTATTCCAGTTGAAGAGATAATTGACATTTCAAAAGAAATGAATGAAGAGACTCTTAAAGAGATTGCTGATAAAGCGTTGATGGGCAAGCTAAAAGAGGTAGAAACAGAATCTGTCGAATCAAAGTCTGTTGAAACCGAGTCAGTTGAAAGTGTGTCTGTCAAAACGGTTAAAAAGGAGTCTGACGAGAAATCGGAAAATGAGGAGATCAAATCAGGAGACGAGTCTGAGTCTGAGTCTGATGGTTTTGGTAAAACAGTTATTAAAATTGATCAAGAAGAAAAGGTTACCGAAAAGGTTGATTCGATCCTTGAAATTCCATGCAAAAACTGTTCAAAATCATGCATGGAGTGTCTTGAAAAAGACAAGCAATTTCAAGAATTGAAGAAATTTACTGATGAAGTAAAATTTGATCTCAGTGAGAGAAAAGAAGCATATGACATTTTGGCAAGATCTATCAAAATGATTAAAAAGGAAAGTTTTGAAAATGATAAAGCCACGAAATTGCTAAAATCTACTGTCATGGATAAACAGATGGAAATTAACATCCATCTGGACACAATTGCTTCTTTGAAAAAAAGAACTTGAGTTAATGAGAATTGAAACTGAGAGAATTGATGAGTTATGATGCTTCATCATATGTGATTGATCAAATTCTTCCGAAACAACCTGATACGAAATCTGTCTTCAAAAGTGTTCCACCCCCAATGTGGAATCATTACACTCAAAAGTATCCAGATGGGGTGGAATCTGCATTGAATCTCAAGTTGAGAACCATTGAGAATGAGTTGCCTGAGAGCATTGATGTTACATTTTCTCCATCCAACACTGACAACGAGTCTCAGGTGATCAAAACAGTTGTTGACCAAGTGTTAGATGAAGAAAGTGATAACTCGGAGTTTGATACTATGAAAACTCATTTTGAAAATTCCATTTCTAATTCCGAAGAAGATGGTAACTTCTTGGACAAGTTCATACCAACATCAGACAAAGGTGCGAATGATGATTCGATCATTGTGGTTTACACAATGACCGGAACTGACAAACTTTATTCTGATCTTGAGTATCCAATCCAGAACGCTAACATGCAAAATGTTGAAAAAGTTTTTAAGCTTGTGGAGATTGATATTTCAGAGGTTAACAACAATGAGTTCTTTTCAAAACCAAAGAAAAACCGAACAACCCTGGGAAAAAGGACTGGGTGGGTAAAAATGGGTCTAACAAAAGAAATGGTAACAACTTTAAAAACAAAGGTATTGGATTTGAAAAGAAAATGGCTAACAAGAATGTCAAGCCAAAAGAAAAGATGAGTGATATTTTTATTGCTGGTCCTAGTGTTTATGCTGAAAAGGATTATATCTTCAGTCAAAAAGCCATTGACGATTTCAATGCAGCTAAGAAGTTGAGACAGGAGACCTACAAATCAACTTTTGTCGAATATGACAAAAGAATTTGTTACCGCTGCAACGAAATTGGTCACATGGCCAAGTAGTGCATGAAAAAGCTTGAGAAACCTGTTTTGCAAAAACCCAAACCTAAAACTACAACTGATGTTAAGGGTAAAAAGCAAATGGTTTTCCCCGTTCGTATCTTGAAAAGAGGTGAATCTTTGAAGTCCGAAGAAAAGCCGAAATCAACCTATGAGATTGGCGAATCTTCGAAAACTCGAAAGACTTTAAAGGTTTATCCGAATACAAAAATTTTTGAAAACCAATCATGGGTGGCAAAACCAAAACAATCAGTTGAAGAGAAGAAGATGGAAAGTGAGCTAAAATCTGAACCAAAAGTTTTTGAAAATGAAGTTGATAAACTGGAATTTGAACTAGACAAGTTGCTTGAGGAATTTCCTCCAATTAAAGAGGGTGATTTAAAACCAAAATCTGAATCTGTTGTTCCAAATGTCATCTTTAACATTCCGAAAGTTGATGTGTCGTGTGATCTTGTTTTTGGTAGTGTTCCAAAGGTAAAGAAATCATGGGCTTCATTGTTTGAATAAATTTTCTGTAATGTATGCAGGGGTTGCCGAGGTCAATAATCTCGAAGTGGATCATGGACAGTGGAGCTTCAAGGCATATGACGGGAATGCTAGCTTTACTCTATGATGTTAAATCAAATAACGGTGGATATGTTGGATTTGCAGGGAATCAGGGTGGCAGGATAGTTGGTGAAGGAACTTTAACAAATGGAGTTGTGTCGTTTGAAAAAGTGATCTATATCATCGAACTTGAAAACAATCTGTTGAGCATTTCACAGATCTGTGGCCAGTCATTTACAGTACACTTTACTAAAAATGAATGTTTAATCATAAAACCTGGTTTTAAAATTCCCGAGGACATGGTGTTGATGCGCGCTCCACGAGAAAATGATTTGTATGTACTCGATATGAGCGTCGCAACAACAACAGATTATCAGAAACAATGTTTTGTGACAAAAACGAAAGCGACTGAAAAAGAGTCCAGAATGTGGCACCGAAAGATGGGTCACATTCATGTCAGAAAAATTAATTTTCTTGTGCACAATGATCTTGTAGAAGGTGTAAATTTGAAAAATTTTCATTTGAATGATGATCTTGTAGAGTGCAAGAAAGGAAAACAGACTAAAAAGACACACCCACAGAAGTTGCTGAATTCAATCAGAGTACCGCTCGAGAGGCTCCACATGGACCTTTTTGGACCAGTTAATGTCAAGATCGTGAGTGGAGATTTGTACTATCTTGTGGTCACTGACGACTTCACGAGGTTTTCATGGGTAATGTGTATGGAAAGTAAAGATCAAACTTTTGAGTCGTTATTGTTTCTATTCAAGAAGATGGAAACGCTGTACAAAGTGCCGATCAGGAGAATACGAAGCGATAATGGAACGGAGTTCAAGAATAATCGAATGCTCGAGTTTTGTAATGAAAAAGGGATTCTTCATGAATTTAGTGCACCATACACTCCACAGCAAAATGGTGTAGCTGAAAGAAAGAATCGCACCTTAATTGAAACAGCTCGAACAATGCTCGCCGATTCCAAGTTGCCAATATTTTTCTGGAGTGAAGCAGTTGCAGCAGCGTGTTATACTTTGAATCGTGTTCTCACAGTGAAGAAATACAAGAAAACCTGTTTTGAACTTCTACATCGCTATAAGCCAAATTTAAAGTTTTTAGAACCGTTTGGATCGCCTTGTACTTTCATTGATCCAGATGGTAAGTTTGGTGCTAAAAGTAACGATGGTTTCTTTGTAGGTTATGCGAGTCCGCTGAAGAGGGTGTTTGTACCATGCCTGGGGAAGATAATTCAAGTTCAGCATGTTGATTGTCAGAAGCATACTGCTCCACCACAACTTCCCGGACAAAGATTTCCGTTCGATTACGACAAACTCTGGGAGTCTTTCCATCTGCCGACCGAGCCAAGTGCAGAGGAACTCGTGTTACTATACCAATATCAACAATCTATGTCACAAGATCAGGTGCCAAGACCATTGGTAGTTTCTCAGCCCAACGTGGGTACAAGTAATCCTACAAGTGGTACAAACGATCACGAGGCAGGTCCAAGTGGAATGATACACGAACCCCCAGAGGAACCAGCTCCAACGTTTGATAATTCTGACGACTCAGAATCGAAAGACAGTCCGACTTTTGACGAGGAACCAAATGTTGCAACGATAGAAGCTGAGGATCACACCAGTGATCAAGATATTACGAACTTTCAATCGAAAGTGAGCATGCCTGACACTGCCATACCAAGAACTTTGTCGTATCATCCTTCAGAGCAGATTATTGGTGATCTTCAGAATGGAGTAAAAATGCGGGATCAGATCAACAGAGCTCTTACATGTTTTTATACATCTGTTGCTCCTTTACAAGAAGAATTCTCACTTAAGTGTTTCATTTCGCAGATTGAACCAAAAACGTATAAAGAAGCTTTAACTGAAGAAAGCTGGGTTAATGCTATGCAGGAAGAGCTGCAACAGTTTGAGAAGCTAGGAGTTTGGAGATTAGTAGACCTTCCTGAAAATAAAAAATTGATCAAAACAAAGTGGGTCTTTAAATGTAAAAGGGATGATAGAGGAGTGATTGTTCGAAACAAAGCACGATTGGTAGTACAGGGATTCAGTTAGCAAGAAGTCATTGACTTTACCGAGGTGTATGCGCCTATTGCTAGAGTTGAGGCAATTAGGATCTTCCTGGCGTTCGCGTCTTGGAAAGGATTCAAAGTCTACCAACTAGATGTGAAATCTACATTCCTGTATGGCAAAATCAAAGAAGAAGTGTATGTTGGACAACCCCCGGGTTTCACTGATCCACTACACAAGAACAAAGTCTATCTTCTGGATAAAGCACTTTATGGACTTCACCAGGCTCCGAGAGCCTGGTATAAGACGCTTTCCCAACATCTGCTGGCCAACGGGTTCACCAGAGGGACGGTTGATAGCACTCTGTTTACAAAAGAGGTTGCAGGACATTTGTTAATCGTGCAAATCTACGTTGATGACATCATTTTTGGTTCGACAAATGACGATTTGTGTAAAGAGTTTGAGATTGTGATGAAAAGAAAGTTTGAGATGATTTCAATGGGGGAGATGAAGTTCTTCCTGGGGCTACAGGTCGAGAAAATGCCTGAAGGAATATTCATTCATCAAACCAAATACGTGAATTATGTTCTGGAGAAGTTTAACATGTCTGAATCTACTCCAACTTCAACCCCTTTGGCTCAAAATCACAGAATCTGTCCAGATGAGAGTGGAGAGAAAGTGGACGAGACATATTACCGGTCGAATATTGGATCTTTGATGTATCTTACTGCTTCTCGCCCGGACATCATGTATCTGACTTGCTTATGCGCCCGTTATCAATCCAGCCCACGCCAATCACACTTGACGACCGTGAAACACATTTTACGTATTTGAAAGGTTGCCCAAGCACCGGCTTGTGGTATCCTAAGTCTGGCGATTTCTCTCTCACAGGTTTTGCTGATTCAGATTTTGGTAGCTGCAAGCAAAATGCTAAGTCCACCACTGCTGGGTGTCAGTTCTTTGGAACTCGACTTGTCACCTGGCAGTGCAAGAAACAAACCTCAGTAGCGCTCTCTACGTGCGAGGCAGAATACGTTTCGGCCTCGAGCTGTTGTTCTCAGATCCTTTGGATCCAGCAACAGATGCGAGACTTTGGTTTGCAGTTCTTAGACACACCTATATTTGTGGACAATGAAGCAGCGATTAACATAACGAAAAACCCGGTTCACCATTCTAAAACTAAGCATATAGAAATTCGACATCATTTCATCCGTGATTGTCACGAGAAGAAATTGATTAGAATTGAACATATACACACCGATGAACCGAAAGCTGATTTTTACACAAAACCGTTTGATAAAAAGAGATTTAACTATCTTTTGAAATTAAATGGGATGAAAAATTTGTTTTCTGGGAGGGTTGTTGAATGTGAAGCCGAGGAGGACGGCGATCTGATGTGATCCACGTTATGTTGTCAAAGTTTTTGTACAGTTTATTTTCTGCTTTTGATAAAAACAAAAACACAAAAATATGTCTTTGTTTTTAGGGGGAGAAAGTTTGCAGAAAATCCAAAAACATGATAAACTTAGAAAAACTGAAAAAGAGTTTGTGTAAAAAGGGGAAATGATAGTACATCAGCTAGATAGATGCAGTACGCTAAAGAAATGTAAAGTTTATATATGTTAAACAGTCTTGCAGATGATATGCCGATAGGTTTTTACACATTTAGTAGGTTTGTTCGGGATAGAAACATAAAATCATTACTTGCTTTTACGTGGGGGAACATCTCTCGGATATATGGGTAACCCTCGAAATCTTGTTTGAAATATCCCTCTTTCTGAGATACTAGGTCTTTATACTTAGTGATATCTGGGGTATTATCCCGGGACTTCTGATTTTGCGGAAGCAATGGCCTAGTCCCCGGAGAATACTTTATGCTGCTTGAAATATAAGCCTCCCCTCAGCATAAAAAATGATGAAACATTGAAAAATGCTAATCATGTGCTGTTGTAAAAGAAGATCCCCAAAGGGGACCCACCAAAAGTCGAAGCCGTCATCTCTCTGATTTTGTGGAAGCAATAGCCTGAGCTCTCACGACCCTCGCATTTAAACCCTTACAGATATCATCTAGGTATATTCACCTATAAGACTGAAAATTGGGATCTGGATACAGGAGTATATTCTGAGGTGGTACACGCGTATAAGTTAAGCCTTAAAACACTAATTCGTATCCTGAACAGATTGAACTTTGTGTGAGAATTTAAGAGGATCAGTATATCGGCAATCACTGTGAATTGTTTAATGCTGTGAATGTAATAAAAGCTTAACGGTGCTCGTATCTTGTCGGAAGCTGATATGATCCCATAACACACTCAAAAAAATATTGTGTGTACAGTTTGTTGCTTATCAAAAATCCAAAAATATTGTCTGTTTGTTTAGCATTTTATAAAATCCATAAAGATTTGCATTTCATCTTATTTTCGACAACGAACATTGGAGATCAGATGATCAAAGTCTTATGTGCTGAACAAGTCTGGATCATGAGGGTTGGGTAAGCAGAAGATTGAAATAGTGATTGGTAATTGTTTGAAAGTTCAAAAGTTCATTAATTTGAACTTAAATCAGTTTCAGAAAATCAGCATCTTCATAAATTGGTCAACCAGGGTCATTAATTTGGACTTGGTAGGCTGAACAGTTGACCAAGGTCATTAACTTGGACTTGGTTAACTGGGTGTGTCGGTAAAATCTCAAAAAGTTAAAAATTCTGATGTGATTTCGCTTGAAAATCTAATTCCACTTGAAAATGTGATTCCACTTGAAAGGTGATTCCGTTTGAAAAGATCTCAGTGCCAATTTCACACGAAATTATCTGGTCTATAAATAGTGAGGGTATTCCACTTGAACTTGTCATTTCTGTTATTTCGCTTCAAAGTTCCTCTCAGGATATTTCGAGCGGAATACTTAGTTCTTTGATTTCTAGTCGTTATTCTGGTTGATTGTTGTTTGAAATCCATATCTAAGTTTGGTTTGCACATCTTAGATCATGGGAAAGGTGAGATATTGTAGGATCGTAATCTGACCCAAACGAGTCGTTCAGAGGCGTTCTCCTATGTTTCAGGTGCGGAATAACAAGAAACGTAGGTAGATATAGCTTGTTCTTTCTCCTAACTGCTTGTTTTATTGATATTAAACGTTTTACAGTTCGATCTTCACACCGGCAGAGCTTCGGTGTGGAATTTCACATACACGTTATGTGGTTCGCCCTAAAGACACCTATATATAGGATTTCTGGTTCGCTTATGTGTCACATGTCCATA
The DNA here is from genome assembly GCA_030545235.1 of Helianthus tuberosus. Classification (NCBI taxonomy): domain Eukaryota; kingdom Viridiplantae; phylum Streptophyta; class Magnoliopsida; order Asterales; family Asteraceae; genus Helianthus; species Helianthus tuberosus. The sequence goes on from CM060377.1 coordinate 97,817,920, forward strand.
TAAGCGGACCAGACATGTACACATAAGCTGACCAGACTTGACAAAAAAGCTGACCAGACTCTATGTCCCTATGAGCGGACCAGACTTATAAACCCTATACAGACTCCTGTTTTCTCGTAAAACTTGCCCTATGCTATACAATACGACGTAAGACCTGATCCTAGACACCTAGACGGAATCAACAGATGTAATGCACCAACAGATATCGTGTTAATTTGACCCGGATCTGACCTGTTTTCTTTTGGTCGACGATGAACATGTTTTAAAACTTAAATCTAGGTTTTGTATGTGGGTAAAAATGATTGATTAACACATTAATGAACTCGGAATGTGATATAGATCTTGATTAGGGCTTTAATTTGATCTGAATAA